>JBBPBX010011436.1:32296-55921 GCA_038048925.1 Garcialebias charrua | reverse complement strand
TTTATTCATTTCATTTAAAAACATGACAATTATACATACAATACAATAAAAAAATGTAAATAAAATAAAATGAAAGGTGGCAGAAGAAGAACTAGTCTTATGAAAACTGACCCTTTTTACTTAATTCTAATGTAAATCAAATTATATATAAAAAATGTAATTCACAAAGACAATAACAATCTAGCCAAATGAAAAACATAAAAACTCAAACATCTTAATCAAATCAGACAACAAATTAAGTAGATATATATTAACGATTTCCATATTCTTCCAAGAAACTCGTCTTTATCAGTCTCTTAAATGTATACAGTGATCTGGCATTTTTAACGGTATCTTCCAAACCATTCCACTTGTTGATTGATAAAGCTCTATATTTGCTGTATAATACAATCATTGTTCCACATTTAATTTATTGTGTTGAAGTTTGGGGAAAAGCATGCAAAACTATAACAAAACCTATTTTTATTTTGCAGAAAAGAGCTGTGAGAATTATTACAAGAAAGCCTTACTGTCATCCATCAAATATATTATTTAACCAACTCAAATTACTGAAGTTTTATGATTTGGTGAACTACACAGTAATATTTTATTAGTAATGTATAGAGCTCATAATAACACACTACATGTACCTTCAAAAGTTCAAATGCATTTTGTTAAGAGAAAAAGCTGTTACAGTCTTAAAGGTTCAGTATGCAGTTTCTGTAGAACTGCAGCAGTTAGAAATATTTTCAACAGGCAAAGCATTCTGATCCCTCCCCCTCAGAGCCATATGTGGCTCTGCCCCCTTGTGGTCTGTTGAATTTCAAATTCAAGCTCTGTTTTTATTGGCTGATTCAAATTCAAGCTCTGTTTTTATTGGCTGGTTACAAACTCTGTTTTTATTGGCTGGAAAATGGCGGGTCACCTTTTCTTTTTAGAAATGCTTATTTACCACCTGGAGAAGCAAGGGGACAATATTTTTTTTATTTTTTTTCAGAGATTACCTGGCTAACATCAGTCTGTCAGGAGGTAGTGACAGAGTGAAGAAATATGTTCATAAAAAAAGCTACATACTGCAGCTTTAAGGGAACTGAGATTTTTGCAAAACCACAATATAAAACTAGTTTAAAGGGACGGTCTATTTCAATACAAGGAGTTGAATTGTGGAACGGTTTGGGAAATGGTGTTAAAAATGCAAAATCAGTGCTTATGTTTAAAAAAATTATCAAAACTAAATTGTTAATAAAATACTAAAATGTTCAGTTAAATGTTAAGTGTACTAGAAATTTGTAAATTGTGATGAGTTACTCTTTTTGCTCTGTTACTCATAGATACAGTAATTATTGTTTGGATTGGTTGAATTGTTGTTGTTTTTTTAAAAGGGGCAGATAAAATAAGATTTCTTCTTCTTCCTGCCACCTTTCATTTTATGTATTCTTTTCATATAATAATGTGAAATGGTTTTATATTTTCTTTTGGTATTTTAATGTAAAATGAATAAATTAAATACATAAAAAAGTAAAAAAGATTAAATGAACAGCATCAATTATAAAAACACAAAAACAATGAGAAACAATCGTTCATTCTTTACACAGGTTAATCCCACTGAGTCCCGGGGACTCATTTACAAGAGACATGATTTTAACAGAGCGATGACAACAATAGACAATCGTAAAAAGCATAAAAATTGAGAAGAACACAGAAAATGGTATTTAAAAAAAAAGAAACAAAAAGAGCTAGGTTGAAAAGCGATGTAAAACACTAAAAACAGGAACACGTCTGCATTGGTTTTTGCCAGGAGCTTAGCAGATGTCTGAAGCCACTTAAAGAGGTCAAGGTCGAGAGCTTTGGATCTTTTTGCAAGATATTCCAGGAAACAGGAGTGGAGTAGGAGAAGGCCCTTTTGCAGAGTTCAGTCTGCATTGAGGGGACACTGCATGTAATAATGTCCTGAGAGCACACGCTGTAGCTGCACTCACACAGTACCATGTAGGAGGAGATGTATGAAGGCAGCATACCAAGAAGTGATTTAATAAAGAAAATGTACCAGTGAGAGAGTCTGCATGTAGTCAATGATGACAAACCAGTGAATACAATGATGGGTAAGGTAGTTACAGCCAGTTATGAATCTTAGCGCACCATGATAGCCAGCGTCCAGCATCTGCAGGGTGTTTTGTAGGGGGCGTTCATGTGTAATGTCACCCAGGGTATCAAATTGTAAATCAAATCACGTGTTAAGCATCAGTGAATATACAGTTGTGATTTAAAAGCAGGGAGTGAAGTGGCCTGTCTGATGTTGAGGGGCAGATTGTTCCAAACTTTAGGGCCAATGACTGAAAAAGCCCAATCTCCTCTGAGCTTCCTCCTGGTTTTTGGTACAACCAAAACCAGCTGGTCTGATCTCCGTGCCCAAGAAGGAACATAAGGTTGAACTAGGTCAGAGAGGTATGAGGTCATTAATGCACTTAAATCAACAGGAGAATCTTAAAATCAATTGTGATACACACAGGGAGCCAGTGAAGGGAGGACAAAACTGGTATGATCAAACCTACAAGTTCTTGAGCCGAGCTGCAGCATTTTGGATGAGCTGGAGACGTGAAAGGGAGACCTGACTTACCCCAACGTAAAGCATGGTACAGTAGTCCAGGTGAGTTGTAACAAATGGACTATTTTTTCAAGGTTTACATTGTGGTGTAATAATCGTTGGAGCTGGTGAATCTGGTTCACTTTATGGAGCTGGGTTAATTTGAATCAGTCACTAGTGAACCAGTTCACTGGAGTCGGTCACGCTGCATCGTCCCTTCCACCTTTCCTGGATCCACTCCTACTAAACCTGACAACTTGTTAAAGGTTTTGTGACTTGGGCGGCCGTGGCGTAGTGGTAATGGCAGTCGTCCCCCGATCGGAAGGTTGGCGGTTCGAATCCCGGTTCCCCACACCATGTGTTGTTGTGTCCTTGGGCAAGACACTTAACCCCGAGTTGCTCCCGGTAGGACTGGAAAGCACCTTGCATGGTAGTCTGCCGCTACCGGTGTATGAATGTGTGTAGCATTCAATGTGTGTAGCGCTTTGAGATTTTCACTAATGAAAAGCGCGTTATAAATTGAATTCATTATTATTATTATTATTACTTGGAACTTGAAATCTCCAAATCAGAAAAATCAACAGGAAGACCCTGAAAAGTTGGAATTCCAGATATTTGGAGATTTATGACTGGCGTGGCTGCCTCGTGCATGAAAAGCATTAGCTGCAGCAATAAGCTTTTTATTTCCCAATTCAGTTGGCTTGTACTAAACTAGTGGCACACAGTACATACAAATGTACGTATATGTGTTTAAATGCATAAAATGTGAAAAATGGTTATAGACTCACATTAGTTAATATAAATCATTAGATAATTAGAAATCTTTCTCTGTCTCTGACTTGGAATTGAAACATGGTTGAGCTGAGCGTGCCAACAGTTTCAAATCTGAGTTCCAGTTTCTGATGTAAATAAAATGCAGCAGAATCCTTCAATTGGAGCCTGTTGATTTACTTGATTTGCTCGATCTGCCATAGGTTCACTTATAATACTTTATTTTTGGTTTATTATTTTCTTTTTATGATTTTTTTTTTCAATAACCTCACCTGCCTTACTGAAGTCCTGCATTTAGCTCCTACTTACTGCATCATTCACCCTCGTTTTATGACAGAAAAACCTGTTTTTAATGCTGTGCAGTGAAACCAGGAGGAAAGTGTCGGTTCATTGTGCAATTTAGTAAAATCACACGGTTAAAAAAGATTTATAGAACTTTTAAAGAGACTTTGACCTTCCCATGTCGGGAAAGTAAAATAAAACCATTTTTATTTTTTTTAATGCTCACTCCCTGACAAACCCTGACAGTTCTTAATGTCAAAAATGATTGTAGAGCAGAAAGTGACTTATTAAGAATTGCTGTAAGAAGCTTATATTTCTCACTGCACTCTTCTCCTTCAGCTGAGAATGCTCTGGCTCGGATTAAGAAATTAAATTAACATTTGTTTTTAAAAAACAACAACATCCCATTATATTTCCAGGCTTGACGCCGTCACAGATTTGTCTCGAACTATGCAAAGTATCTTTTAGTAAAATTGGACCAATCACATTTTTCATCAGAATTCACTCGAGCTATGGCCTACACTCTGAAATGCTTTTAACAAAGACCCTTTAAAACTACTCTCATTAATTAAACATATTGATTTTTTCCTCCCTTTTTTTATTTGCACCGTATGAGCAATCACTTTTGTAGCAAAATGTAATCTCAGCTTTTTCTATGCTAATAAGTATTTTTTTGTTTTTCTTCTCCATGAACAGTATTTTATTGAATTATACACAGCATATTCGATTAAAACATTTTGCCAAGAGCTTTAAAGCCAATCTGGCAGCTGCTGAAGTAGAAAATGATTTTGCCTTTAAATTATCTGTATGCCATGACAGTACGATTGGAAACAAAAGCTCAAATTAGTCTAAGACAGTAAACCACACACAGTTCTGTGAATATGTTTTTTAAACTGGACTTACAGGCAGCAGCTTTTGGAGCAGGGTTCTTAGGAAATGTTATGAACAGTATCTCACCTGCTTTAGATAACTCTTTGCATGACCTCAGTCTGGAAAATAAAACTTTATTCCAACTGGACTGACAGGCTACGAGCTATAGGTTTAAAGCAGACCAAAGGAGATTCTGTCAGTCAGTCAGTGAGTCAGTCAGTGAGTTGGTGAATCAGTCAGTGAGTCAGTCAGTGAGTTGGTGAATCAGTCAGTGAGTCAGTCAGTGAGTTGGTGAGTCAGTCAGTGGGTTGATGAGTCAGTCAGTGAGTCAGTCAGTGATTTGGTGAAGCAGTCAGTGAGTTGAGGAGTCAGTCAGTGAGTCAGTCAGTGATTTGGTGAAGCAGTCAGTGAGTTGTGAGCAAGTCAGAGAGTCAGTCAATGATTTGGTGAGTCAGTCATTGAGTTAGTCAATGAGTCAGTTGGTGAGTCAGTCAGTGAGTCGGTGAGTCAGTCAGTGAGTCAGTCAGTGAGTTGGTGAGTCAGTCATTGAGGTAGTCAATGAGTCAGTTGATGAGTCAGTCAGAAAGTCAGTCAGTGATTTGGTGAAGCAGTCAGTGAGTTGAGGAGTCAGTCAGTCAGTCAGTCAGTCAGTCAGTGAGTCAGTCAGTGAGTTGAGGAGTCAGTCAGTGAGTCAGTCAGTGATTTGGTGAAGCAGTCAGTGAGTCGTGAGCAAGTCAGAGAGTCAGTCAGTGAGTTGGTGAGTCAGTCATTGAGTTAGTCAATGAGTCAGTTGGTGAGTCAGTGAGTGAGTCGGTGAGTCAGTCAGTGAGTCAGTCAGTGTTGGTGAATCAGTCAGTGAGTCAGTCAGGGAGTTGGTGAGTCAGTCAATGAGTTGATGAGTCAGTCAGTGAGTCAGTCAGTGATTTGGTGAAGCAGTCAGTGAGTCAGTCAGTGAGTTGATGAGTCAGTCAGTGAGTCAATCAGTGAGTTGAGGAGTCAGTCAGTGAGTCAGTCAGTGATTTGGTGAAGCAGTCAGTGAGTCGTGAGCAAGTCAGAGAGTCAGTCAGTGAGTTGGTGAGTCAATCATTGAGTTAGTCAATGAGTCAGTTGGTGAGTCAGTCAGTGAGTTGGTGAGTCAGTCAGTGAGTCAGTCAGTGAGTTGGTGAATCAGTCAGTGAGTCAGTCAGGGAGTTGGTGAGTCAGTCAATGAGTTGATGAGTCAGTCAGTGATTTGGTGAAGCAGTCATTGAGTTAGTCAGTGAATTAGTTGGTGAGTCAGTCAGTGAGTCAGTCAGTGAGTTGGTGAATCAATCAGTGAGTCAGTCAGGGAGTTGGTGAGTCAGTCAATGAGTTGTGAGTGAGTTGGTGAGTCAATCAGTGAGTTGGTGAGTCAGTCAGTGAGTTAGTCAGTGAATCAGTAGGTGAGTTGGTGAGTCAGTCAGTGAGTCAGACAGTAAGTTGGTGAGTCAGTCAGTGAGTCAGTCAGTGAGTTGGTGAAGCAGTCAGTGAGTTGTGAGCTAGTCAGAGAGTCAGTGAGTCAGTCAGTGAGTTGTGAGTCAGTCAGTGAGTTGTGAGTCAGTCAGTGAGTTGTGAGTCAATCAGTGAGTTGGTGAGTCAGTCAGTGAGTTGTGAGTCAATCAGTGAGTTGGTGAGTCAGTCAGTGAGTTGGTGAGTCAGTGAGTCAGTCAGTGAGTTGGTGAGGCAGTCAGTGAGTCAGTCTGTGAGTTGTGAGTCAGTCGGTGAGTCAGTCAGTGAGTTGGTGAGTCAGTCAGTGACTTGGTGAGTCAGTCAGTGAGTCGGTATGTGAGTTGGTGAGTCAGTCGATAAGTCAGTCAGTGAGTCAGTCAGTGAGTTGGTGAGTCAGTCTGTGATTCAGTGAGTCAGTCATGAGTCAGTCAGTGAGTTAGTCTGTGAGTCAGTCTGTGAGTCGGTGAGTCAGTTGGTGAGTAAGTCAGTGAGTTGGTGTGGCAGTCAGTGAGTCAGTTAGTAAGTCAGTCAGTGAGTTTGTGAGTCAGTCAGTGAGTCAGTCAGTGAGTCAGTCAGTGAGTTGGTGAGTCAGTCAGTGAGTCAGTCAGGGAGTTGGTGAGTCAGTCAATGAGTTTTGAGTGAGTTGGTGAGTCAGTCAGTGAGTCAGTCAGTGAGTTGGTGAGTCAGTCAGTGAGTCAGTCAGTGAGTCAGTCAGGGAGTTGGTGAGTCAGTCAATGAGTTGTGAGTGAGTTGGTGAATCGATCAGTGAGTAGGTGAGCTAGTCAGAGAGTTAGTCAGTGAGTTAGTCTGTGAGTCAGTCAGTGAGTCAGACAGTGAGTTGGTGAGTCAGTCAGTGAGTCAGTCAGTGAGTTGGTGAAGCAGTCAGTGAGTTGTGAGCTAGTCAGAGAGTCAGTGAGTCAGTCAGTGAGTTGTGAGTCAGTCAGTGAGTTGGTGATTCAGTCAGTGAGTCAGTCAGTGGGTTAGTGAGGCAGTCAGTGAGTCTGTCAGTGAGTTGTGAGTCAGTCGGTGTGTCAGTCAGTGAGTTGGAGAGTCAGTTAGTCAGTCAGTGAGATGGTGAGGCAGTCAGTGAGTCAGTCTGTGAGTTATGAGTCAGTCGGTGAGTCAGTCAGTGAGTTGGTGAGTCAGTCAGTGAGTCAGTATGTGAGTTTGCGAGTCAGTCGATGAGTCAGTCAGTGAGTCAGTCAGTGAGTTGGTGAGTCAGTCTGTGATTCGGTGAGTCAGTCGTGAGTCAGTCAGTGAGTTAGTCTGTGAGTCAGTCTGTGAGTCGGTGAGTCAGTCAGTGAGTCAGTCAGTGAGTTGGTGAGTCAGTCTGTGATTCGGTGAGTCAGTCGTGAGTCAGTCAGTGAGTTAGTCTGTGAGTCAGTCTGTGAGTCGGTGAGTCAGTTGGTGAGTCAGTCAGTGAGTCAGTCAGTGAGTTGGTGAGTCAGTCAGTGAGTTAGTCAGTGAGTCAGTCTGTGAGTTGGTGAGTCAGTCAGTGAGTCAGTCAGTCAGTGAGTTGGTGAAGCAGTCAGTGAGTCAGTCAGTTAGTTGGTGAAGCAGTCATTGAGTTGTGAGCTAGTCAGAGAGTCAGTGAGTCAGTCAGTGAGTTGTGAGTCAGTCAGTGAGTTTGTGAGTAAGTCAGTGAGTCAGTCAGTGAGTTGGTGAGGCAGTCAGTGAGTCAGTCAGTGAGTTGTGAGTCAGTCGGTGTGTCAGTCAGTGAGTTGGTGAGTCAGTGAGTCAGTCAGTGAGTTGGTGAGGCAGTCAGTGAGTCAGTCTGTGAGTTGTGAGTCAGTCGGTGTGTCAGTGTCAGTCAGTGAGTTGTGAGTCAGTCGGTGTGTCAGTCAGTGAGTTGGTGAGTCAGTGAGTCAGTCAGTGAGTTGGTGAGGCAGTCAGTGAGTCAGTCTGTGAGTTGTGAGTCAGTCGGTGTGTCAGGTCGGTGTGTCAGTCTGTGAGTTGTGAGTCAGTCGTTGTGTCAGTCAGTGAGTTGGTGAGTCAGTGAGTCAGTCAGTGAGTTGGTGAGGCAGTCAGTGAGTCAGTCTGTGAGTTGTGAGTCAGTCGGTGAGTCAGTCAGTGAGTTGGTGAGTCAGTCAGTGAGTTGGTGAGTCAGTCACACTGCACTAAAACCATAGATATACGGGAGTATCAGATGTGGTATATCTCCATATCCTTCACATATACGGACAATTTCCGGGAATTTCCGTATCGCATCCTCGGAAAATCCAGTTTCCGGATACGAACAGATCCGAACTTTATTGATCCTTAAAAAATCCCAAAATCCGGATACTTTATCTGCTGCAGATCCAGAAATATGTGGCTCTGTTATCCCTCGGGATTACTGCTTACATCTCTTCGGATACTTGCCGCATATATGACGTATGATTGGTTTATATTTACGTATACGTGACATGTCAGTCAGATATTTATGGATTTTTTATCTGTGAAGTATCTGTGAAGTATGCGATTTCTCAGAGATCCAGCAGATCTTTGACGTATCACGTTGAAGATGTCAGTCGTATATTTATCTGTGAAGTATCTGTGAAGTATCTGTGAAGTATGCGATTTCTCAGAGATCCAGCAGATCTTTGACGTATCACGTTGAAGATGTCAGTCGTATATTTATCTGTGAAGTATCTGTGAAGTATGCGATTTCTCAGAGATCCAGCAGATCTTTCACGTATCACGTTGAAGATGTCAGTCGTATATTTATGGATTTTTATCTGTGAAGTATCTGTGAAGTATGCGATCCCTCAGAGTTCCAGCAGATCTTTGACGTATCACGTTGAAGATGTCAAGTCGTATATTTATCTGTGAAGTATGCGATCCCTCAGAGTTCCAGCAGATCTTTGACGTATCACGTTGCAGATGTCAGTCGGATATTTAAGGATTTTTATCTGTGAAATACCTGGAGGTATGCGATCCCTCGGAGTTCCAGCAGATCTTTGGCGTATCACGTTGCAGATGTCAGTCGGATATTTAAGGATTTTTCATTTATGCAAATTCGTGCACATTTGGGAATATTTGGATATATTGGAGAAAAAAAAGAGTTAGTAATTTTGTACTGTTGGTTGAAGAATATTATTGTTTAACCTGACTGTTGGAAAAAGTTGGTTGAAGATTATTATTGTTTACATGGTTTGACTACTGTTGTTTAATCTGATTGTTGGAGATAAGGGGCAGATATAATAAGATGCCACCTTTCATTTTTTTACATTTTGTACAATATCATTATGAGATTGCCTTGTATTGTTTCTTTTGTAAAAAAATGAACAAATTTAATAAACATAAACAATATGATATACTCTGCCTGAAAATACAGGTTTTGCATGTAGGTAGACCATGTAAAATAACACCAATGCTTACCGGTAGTTGTTTTTTTTACCCTAACCCTCCATTAATTTTTTTATTTTTAATGTGAAGCACTTTATATAACTACATTTGTTTTAAATCTGCAATACAAATAGTTGGCTTCTAACATCTTTACATTTTAACATCACCCAGTTTTCTACATCAACATTAGTCTTTAATTTTGATTTATGTACCAACATCATGATGTACAAATCACAAGCTGGACCAAAAGCAGTCTAGTAAATACACAGTGGTTTGTATCTTCATAACAACTACTGTAATGCAAACATCAGACATAAAAAAACTGACCATGACTTTTATTTTTTTTATTAACACCCCCCCACACACACAAAGAGGAGAAGAAGAGGAGATATATGGATGCAGTTAGAGAGGACATGAAGGTAGTTTGAGTGAGGACAGAGGATGCAGAGGACAGAGTGAGGTGGAGGAGGATGACTCGCTGTGGTGACCCCTGAAAAGGGAAAAGCCAGAAGAAGAAGGTGCTCAAGGCAGCCTGGGTTGCATTTCTCACTGGGCACTCTGCGATGGACTTTGTTCTGAAGCTCAGCAAATGTTTTGGAGTCAAGAGGCACTCCTCTCTCGCAAAATCCTCCATCCTCTTAACTTTGTAGGCAATCGTGGAGCTCAGTAAAGAAGGTATTTGTCAACATATTTGACTCCTTTTTAACTGACAGAAAAGTCTAATGTTCATGTAATAACAGCGTCCATGAGGTTAAGACTTGTACTCGAAGAACAAGGGAAACAGCGTGTGTTGGGGTAACCTAGGTTTGACACCCTGATGCATGCTCAATAATCCAGGTAGAAAAATCTAAAAAAGCTAAGTCTGGTCCTCTGGACATTCAAAAAAAAAAAAACAAAAAAAAAACTGTAGAAACGTTTCGTCTTTCGTCCAAAAGACTTCCTCAGTCTGAGAAGCTGTATTCAGCTCAGTCTTATAAATAGCACCCTCCCACAGTGGATCAACCAGTTGGCTGATGACAGCCTGAAACCAGCTGCTCACATGAGCAAGGAGGACCATCAGCCTAACGATGGATCGTTAACACCCTGATGGTTGTTTGCTATTCACAGAGGGCTGAGTGATACTGGCAATAACAGCATTGTAAGTGGGGGACAGTTGAACCCGGAGGCCTCCACCTCCGTTTAATGATGGACGGTTTCTTTTCACAAAGATGGCCTCCTTTATTCCTCTCTCAAACCATTGTTCCTCTCTATCAAGGATGTGAACATCTTCATCCCTGAAAGAGTGACCGCTGGCCTGGAGATGAGTGTAGACTGCAGAGTCCTGACCTGATGATGTTGATCTTCTGTGCTGGACCATCCTTTTGGCCAGTGGCTGTTTAGTTTCCCCGATGTAAGACTGATCACAGCCCTCCTGACACTGAACAGCATACACAATATTACTCTGTGCCGGGGGACTGGATCTTTGGGATGAACCAGTCTTTGCCGTAATGTATTTTGGGGTTTAAAAGCCACTGGGAGGGGGGTATACAAGCCACCCAGTGGCTTTTAAACCCCAAAATACATTACGGCAAAGACTGGTTCATCCCAAAGATCCAGTCCCCCGGCACAAACAGAGTAATATTGTGTATGCTGTTCAGTGTCAGGAGGGCTGTGATCAGTCTTACATTGGGGAAACTAAACAGCCACTGGCCAAAAGGATGGCCCAGCACAGAAGATCAACATCATCAGGTCAGGACTCTGCAGTCTACACTCATCTCCAGGCCAGCGGCCACTCTTTCAGGGATGAAGATGTTCACATCCTTGATAGAGAGGAACGATGGTTTGAGAGAGGAGTAAAGGAGGCCATCTTTGTGAAAAGAAACCGTCCATCATTAAACAGAGGTGGAGGCCTCCGGGTTCAACTGTCACCCTCTTACAATGCTGTTATTGCCAGTATCACTCAGCCCTCTGTGAATAGCAAACAACCATCAGGGTGTTAACGATCCATCGTCAGGCTGATGGTCCTCCTTGCTCATGTGAGCAGCTGGTTTCAGGCTGTCATCATCCAACTGGTTGATCCACTGTGGGAGGGTGCTATTTATAAGACTGAGCTGAATACAGCAGCTCAGACTGAGGAAGTCTTTCGGACGAAAGACGAAACGTTTCTACAGTTTTTTTTTTGCTTTGTTTTTTGTATGTCCAGAGGACCAGACTTAGCTTTTTCAGACTAGGTTTGACACGTTTGGCTTGGGTTTGGATCACTTTGGTTCCTTGGGATGCCCCCCTCCCGGTCTGGCGCATAACGAAGCCACTTCTTGACAGTTCCGCTGTAGTCCTTGTCAGTTAGCTTTGGGTCAAACTGCCGAGCAGCAGCTGAAAGACACAAAAATAAGAGTGAGGAAGATGGTGTATATTTGATAAAATTGTATACCCCCCTCCCCTCTTTTTTTTTTTTGAGAGGTGCTATCTCCCATGTTCTGCTTTTGGTGTGTGCACAAACTGTCCCACACATTCCCACTGAATATGACAAATTTGAGTGTTTGTATAAACAAATATTGTGTGAGGATGCAAAATGTCATTGGCCATAATGAGATGACGTTTGATGAGGTACAGTGATGAGAGCAGCACTCACTTCACACGGGTGCGATTTTTTAAAATTAAATGCTCAGCATCCAATTAGACTGAACTGGAAAGAGAAGCAAATGTCTAGTTTGACTCGATCTTGACAACATATCCATGCACCTATTAAGCTCACCAAGAACATTGTCCTTTGATTATTTCTTATAGCTTGCACTTTCACATTTTCTTTATTCAAAATTAATCCTTTTTTTTTTGCATTTCATACAGAAGAGGCATGAAAGACAAGATGCAATACATTTTAGAAATTCAAAAGAATTTTTTACTATATGGCACACTAAGAGCATAATTATACAGGTAGTCCCCGACTTACGAGCGCTCTTACTTACGAGGTTCCAGACTTACGAGCTGGCGAATTTTTGGAAAAAACGCAAAAAATACCGAGTTTTTCTGTGTTTTTTCACCACAGTTCGTTAGCTAAACATGTGGACACACGTTTCCGATCATTTTTATGCACTAGTAAGCAGTTTTTCGATGAAAAACGAGTGTTTGTAGTCGCACTAGCAAAACCGTTCCAACTTACGAGCGAAATTCCGGACTTACGAGAACTTGTGCTTCGTGTTTCAACTTACAAATTTTCATCTTACGAGCACCTCGTTGTAACGGAACTCGCTCGTAAGTCGGGGACTACCTGTATTCTCAATCACCAGCAGTCTATAAAGTAATTTGCAGGGGAGGAAGCTCACCAAATATGCAGTGTTGTGTTGTGTCCTTCTGAGGAAAGAGGTTTTTAAACATCTTTTCTACCATTTGTGTTTTCAACTGAGGAGCTTTGGATATATTCATTTAAA
The DNA here is from genome assembly GCA_038048925.1 of Garcialebias charrua. Classification (NCBI taxonomy): domain Eukaryota; kingdom Metazoa; phylum Chordata; class Actinopteri; order Cyprinodontiformes; family Rivulidae; genus Garcialebias; species Garcialebias charrua. Next base: position 43,234 of record JBBPBX010011436.1, on the reverse strand, counting down.
AAATATAGCACAAGAATATCTCTGCACAGAAAAAAATAAATAAAAATTACTTTAACTTTTTTTTTTTACCAAACTGACAAGTTTCTCCACTGTAATTGTTGTGTGATGTTAAGGCATTGAAACACCTGGTTCAATTTAGAAGATATTTAAGATTAACTACAAGCACCTGAAGCTGACTCGGAGAACTCTGTGATTTTAGAGGAAGATCAAAGCCAAATGTAGACACGGTGCACCCCAAATCAACTTTTTTTAATAAAGTGCATTAAAACAATGGCCGCTGACACAAAGTGCTGTACATGAGGAACATTATTCTATAATTTAAAGCAGATTGGAGTGAAGCAAAATCAGCTTTTGAGTAGAAGTCACTAGATAGAAAAAGCTAAGAGTTTTGTTATTTAAAGACAAATAATTGTTATTGTTCCCAATATTTTTAATTATAAGATTTTACTTTGTGATAAATTTGCCCAAATAACAAATAGAATTTCTCCATCTACATCAAACACCTGTGCCAGGGGGACAAATTTGTAAAGTATAATTCTTGATCTGAAGTCAGGGGCCACACAAAATCGTTTCAGGGGCCACATATGGCCCTCGGGCCACACTTTGGACATCCCTGATATACAGTATTTGAACAATTTCAAAACATTTCATTAATAGCAGATGTTCTGTGGCACATTTTGAACTTTTAGATAAGAATTTGTGCTCAAGTGCCTAGAGAGCTTAACATATTTTTCCTTGAGGAAAAATGAGCCAGACCACATTGAAATGGTCTACATTTAATAAATGAATGCAGTTCAGTCTATCAAATAAATTACCATCTTTTGACGAACTGATTCTTCCATCAGTAATGACTCCACCCCATGAAGTCTTGTTCACTGGTGACTGGCAGCTGGACAGGGAATGTATAAGTTGCGGTGGCTGGTCCCCGGATACCACCTTGTGTCTCATGTTGCCCTCTCTCAACTTGTTCTTGATGAACTGCACATCTCTGGACAGATCCTTCACCACCACAAGTACTTCAGTGAGCACTGAAGTCATCTTGTGGATGGCAAGGTCTTTAGAAGAAAAGTTAAAATCATTAAATGAGAAACAAAAATAACCTGCTAATGACACAGTGAGGAATGTCCAACAGACTTGCCTTTCAAAAGCTGCTCTTCATTGCTGTCATCTGTGTGGTTCCATCTGTAAAACACAAACATTCATACAACTTCATCTTTGCATACATTTTGAAAGGTTGGAGCATGTGTCTGCGCATAATTGATGTTGATTTTATTTTGGTTAGAAATTCATTCAACCTTTATTTAGTCAGGTAAATCTTTTGAACCTCATGGGCTCATTTACGAAAGCGACCTGCTAAAACTAAAGAACAATGAACAGCAATGGTAGAATTTCCTTAAAATGAAATGTTAGTGTTTGTTCAACACAGTTTGTTAACAGAAAGGGCATTTTCTGTATGTAATCAGGATAGAACTCAGATGAATAGAATACACAGGACCACAATGGAAACCAGTCTCTGGGGGCTTTGTGTGATGTTTAGCTTTTAAGCAACATTGTATACCCGTACAAATTGTTAATTAGTGTTGTATAAAGTACCTCAAAGTAATACTTTAGTAAAAGTACAAGTACCTTATCATAAAATTACTTTGGTAAAAGTTAAAGTCTCCTGTAAGAATATTACTGGAGTAAAAGTCCTAAAGTATCTTATTTATTTTGTACTTAAGTATCAAAAGTAAAATATTTTCCAAAATACATTTATTGGGAGGTGATCTCTCCCAAAAAAAAATAAAAAAATAAATAAAATAATAATAATTTTTTTAAAGGCATGCAGCTGTGATGAATTGTGTACAAACTACTGTAATGTGGTGTCAGAATGGTAACTATTTACTCTTCTGATCCAACCACAATTAAATTCACTTTATCCAGATGCAGTTTATCAGGATAGTATTTTTGGACAATAATGAGCCAAAATGAAGGAGTAACAACGTCCTACATCTTACCTTTTTTCAACGCTGTTGTCTTGAAACTGGTATGTGATTCTGAAAAAAGAAAAAAAAAAGAGATGGGGGATTAATATGCTGCATTGAAAAAAGCTGAAACAATGAATAATTGTAGATTTGGATCAAAATCAAGCAAGTTAATTATACTATAATATTGTTATTGTTCATTATGAAATACTAGCCTAACTAAATGTCTAATTATAACTATACCAGGACCAATACAGTCTGAGACTTTACAAAATGCACAACCAAACTTTAATAAATAATAATTTTATTTATAAAGCGCTTTCAAACAAAGTGCTGAACAGTTACAAAAAGATAAGAATCAATATAAAAAGGTTGTAAGAACAAATAAAACATTGAAAAAGGATTATATACAGTATTACAATTTTTCCTGTTTTGGCATGAGTCACCCAATATGCACGGTTTTGATTTGCTGACTCGCACCACGTGATTCAGTAACAGCACGCGATTGGTCTGTTTTTGGCGGAATGCCGGTTTGGCCCGGTTAGAAAACCATAAAAACATTTGTGAACTTTCGAAACACATCAACATATTAAATAATGTACGGTTTCTGTGACTTTCTGGGCTATAACCAGTAGGCCAAACCGACGTTCCGTCGAAACGAACAGACTAATCGCGTGCCGTTACTGAATGACATTGTGCGAACCCCGCCCCCGCCCCAATATGTACGCTTTTGATTGGTTTACTCGCACAACGTCAGTCAGTAGCAGCGCTCGATTGGCCCGTTTGAATTTGCCCGCCCGGGTAGACAAAAGATTTAAAATAACACTTGAAACACTTGAAAAGTTTCGAAACACAGCGAAATGTTAACGAATAGGTCCGACAACATACACCGAAATTGTACGGTTCAGTTTCTATTTGTAAACGGAGCTAAATTAATAAGTACACGCCAATATTCATGAATTTTTATGTTAGTTGACTTATATTAAACTGCGACATACGTACAAAACAATGTAGGTATTTTTAAATAAACATAGATAAGATTAAATTAATATCACCAAACCAAACTTACTACAGAGGTGCTCAGAGTAGCTTCCAGGGTTCAGTCAGAGTCAGACGCACGTTGCAAACAATCCAGCAGCCAGCATGATGAAATCCGGAAGAGGTTGGGACATACCACTAGTAAAAAAAAAGAAGGGGGTGGACCTCTCCACTTTCTTATAGTTCCTTGTTTTCGTGACTACACGTTATGCAAATACAGTAAGTAATAATTTTTACTGACAAGTAAGGTAATGTACTGAGAAAAATTACAACCAATTGTCCTCAACATTTAAGCTGATTTAAAATGTGATAACCCCCACAAAATGCTCTCACCCAGAGCTGGGAGGGGAGGGGAGGGGGGAAGAGAAGAGGAGGGATGGTGGTGAGGACAAACAAGTACCTTCATTCACATTATTCATTCATTCATTCAACCTTTATTTAGTCAGGTAAATCTTTTGAACCTCATGGGCTCATTTACGAAAGCGACCTGCTAAAACTAAAGAACAATGAACAGCAATGGTAGAATTTCCTTAAACAATAAACAAACAAACAAACAATAAACAATAGAAAACAAAAAGAGAGAAAAAAAAAACACCAAACAAAAGATTTTTTTTTCTTTTCTTTTTTTTAACAAAGTATCAAAAAACTAGCAAAACATTATAAGGTAGACGTATAAAATCAAAGACAGGAACAAATCTGCATTGGTTTTTGCCAGGATTCCAACAGATTCTGAAAGCCATTTAGAGAAGTCAAGTTTGAGAGCTTCAGATCTTTTTGTAAGATATTCCATGAAGCAGGAGCGGAGTAGGAGAAGGCCCTTTTTCCAAGTTCAGTCCTCACTGACGGAACACAGGTAATCATGTCCTGAGAGCGCACACTGTCACGCAAACTCCAACGAGCAGCACGAACATGAGTTTGCATGAGCAGATGAACACAAAACAGATCAGCAACATGTAACAGATCAGCAGCAACATGAACAGATCAGCAACATGAAACAGATCAGCAGCAACATGAACAGATTAGCAGCAACATGAAACAGATCTAGCAGCAACATGAACAGATCAGCAGCAACATGAAACAGATCAGCAGCAACATGAACAGATTAGCAGCAACATGAAACAGATCAGCAGCAACATGAAACAGATCAGCAGCAACATGAACAGATTAGCAGCAACATGAAACAGATCAGCAGCAACATGAAACAGATCAGCAGCAACATGATGTGATATTTCACAGTGATTCTTCTGGTTAGAGATTCATGAGTCTAACAGCCTCAGGGTAGAAGCTGTTCCTCAGTCTAGTGGTTCTACACTTAATGCTCCTCAACATCCTTCCTGAGGGGAGCGGGGCAAAAAGTGTGTGTGCTGGGTGAGTGTGGTCCTTCATGATGCAGGTGGCTCTCTTCCTGCATCTGGAGGTGTAAATGTCTGTGATGGTGGGTAGACTGACTCCAACATCTTCTGTGCAGCCTTCACCACTCTCTGTAAAGCTTTTCTTTCTGTAGCTGTGCAACCTCTATGCCACACGTTGATGCTGGAGCACAGGATGCTCTCCACTGCACACCTGTAGAAGGAGGTGAGGACTGGGCTGCTCAGACCAGCTCGTCTCAGCCGTCTGAGGAAGTAGAGTCTCTGATGAACTTTCTTGATCAGGCTTTGCACCAGCTCTCCAGGTGTTCCACCTCCTGCTTGTAGCTGGACTCATCATAGTTTGTGATGCATCCCACCACAGCTGTATCAGCTGCAAACTTTATGACAACCTGGATGGGTATCTGCACAATCATTTGTGAGCAGAGTGAACAGGAGAGGGCTCAACACACATCCTTGAGGAGAGCCAGTGTTGAGGGTTATGGTGGAAGAGGAGAAGTTGTGGATCATCACTGACTGAAGTCTGTTAGTTAAGAAGTCAAGGAACCAGTTGCAAATGGAGGGGCTTAGTCCTAGTGTGAGTAATTTTTCCATCAGGGTTTGGGGGATCATGATTTTGAAGGCAGATGTGAAGTCCACAAAGAGCATATGGGTGTATGAGTCCTTCTGTTCCAGGTAGGTGAGAGCAGTGTGGACCACAGAGGAGATGGCGTCCTCTGTTGATTGGTTCTCACAGTATGCATACTGGTGAGGGTCCTTGTTGATGATGGTTGTTTTGATGTGGGTCATGACCAGTTTTTCGAAGCATTTAGCGACTATCGGGTGAGGGCCACTGGCCAACAGTCATTCAGAGCAGTCACTGTAGAGCAGGGGTGTCAGAGTCAAATACACCAAGGGCCAAAAAAAATTTTTGCTACAAGCCAAGGGCCGGACTGGTTCAATGTTCATATTGAAATGATTTCACATAGCCTGTTGAACCAAGACCTAACAGACTGTCTATTATTTAAGGATTAAATTAATAAAACATTTTTTAACAGGCAAACAGCAAAAAATTAAATTGTTTAAAAAAAAAATATATATATATATGTTTCTTAATATCAAGATAAATGCATAAATAAAAGTGCATGCATTATAAACTGAAAATGCATTATTGTGCAGCTCTATGATCCTTCTGATCACCACTTTCAAATAGGAAAATAAGAAAATAAATCAAATCAGTTGTATTCTTTCTCATGGCTCTGTCCCCGAGTCCATTCAACTGAAAAGTAAATATAAATAAATAAAATACAATAAAATAAAATACAAAAATCTATGGCACACAGCCAAAACAATACTTCCTTCAAAGAAAAATCATGTCTTGTAGAAACAAATGTAAAAATTTAACTGAATTAAAAACTGAAAATTTGTTACAGCTCTGTGATGCTCTTATCTGAGGCTGATACTTGGAGGTGCCTCATCTTTTGTACAAGTTCATCAATGTTTGGGGTTAGGCTCTGAGCTGAGGAAGTCCTCAGGATTGATTCCATGAACATGTAGTCTGCCTCCCACCTGGCTTGAAACCCCTGTTCTCTGTGTCCACCTTACGTTTAGCCATTTTAGAGGAGGGGTGCAAATGTAGCTGAAAGTTGATCTCTGCTCTGACTGCTGATGAATAATGAAGCCACTTGTGCAAGCTGCAGTGACTGCACGAGCTACCTGCCTAAATAAAGGTTGAATGATTAGGCATACAGCTGTCTTGTGACTTTTTATTAATATACTGTACTTTTTTATGATTGTTGGCTGTTGGCTGCAAGTATGAAGCTGTGAAATCCTTCATTTTCTACAGCTGATAGCTGTTGGTCATTAATTATGATGAAGTTCAGCAACTTCTCTGCTTCAGCTGTGTGTTTTTATTGTTCAGTCTGGGAGTATTGTCGCTCCTACGAGATTATCAGGTCGGAGTAGACGCGGTTGAACAAGAAAAAAAACACAGCTGAAGACATGGAGCTCGAATGAGGGACAGGCTGAATGATCCGAGACCGGGACGCGCGGCTGGGTCCTGCTGCTCGGTTCAGCGAGAGTGTCGTCTCGCTGAACTAACTTGAGCGCGGTTTAAAGTGGCGCTGTGACTCTGCAGACATTGCACGTTGCTGTCTTATGGTATTTAGTGTAAAATACATCCACACAGCGGACATGTTACGATGAACAGTTGGCTAACTGTTAGCTAAAATGTTACTCACCGAGTCTGCACGTTGGAGCTGCTGGCTGCAAACTATGGAATGGATTTCCTGAATTTGAGGCGGGTCTCATTACTCTGGGTTCATGAGACACGACTCCGTTCCGAAAATCCATTCCATAGTTTGATCGACTCCGTGCCATGTACAAAACACCAGCGGACGGCTGTGGCTTGCGGGCCGGATCTAATAGTTATTAAATATCATCCAAAGGGCCATAAATAATTGCTTCACGGGCCGGATCTGGCCCGGGGGCCGGCACTTTGACATATGTGCTGTAGAGCTTTTTTGGACTGGGATGATGGTGGTGTGGTCTTCAGGCAGACGGGATCTGTCTACAGGGCAAGTGAGGTGTTAAAGATATTGGCCAGCACCTCGCAGAGCTGATCGGAACTTTCAACACTTTCCCAAAACTTTTCTTTTGGATTATGGTATTTTGACCAATTGGGGTTAGGATTTCCAACTAAACGCAGTGATAGGACCACCAAACTCACAGATCCTGTTCTCCACGACAATCCTGACCGCAATCTGTGAGATTCGTGTCTGCCCTACGTTTTACCTATGAATTATGGGTATTTGTATTTGGACAAATTGGGGTTAGGATTTCCACCAAAACGCAGTGATAGGACCACCAAACTCACAGATCTTGTTCTCCATAACTCCCTGACCGCAATTTATGAGATTCCTGTCCGTCCTACGTTCTCCCTATGAATTATGGGTATTTGTATTTTAACAAATTGGGGTTAGGATTTCCAACTAAACGCAGTGATAGGACCACCAAACTCACAGATCTTGTTCTCCATAACCCCCTGCAACACACACACACACACACACACACACACAACACACACACACACACACACACATACACACACACACAATATGCAAGTGTACAGTTAAATATACATATCCAGACAATATCCTATACTAGGATTTTTCATGTATGGGTATCTGGAAAATATCCAATACTAGGATTTATTATGTATGGGTATCCAGAAGATATCCAATACTAGGATCTATCACAGATGTGTATCCGGAAAATATCCAATACTAGGATTTACTATGTATGGATATCCGAAAAATATCCAATATGTGGATCTGTCAGATGTGTATCCAGAAAATATCCAATACTAGGATTTATTATGTATGGGTATCCAGAAGATATGCAATACTAGGATCTATCACAGATGTGTATCCGGAAAATATCCAATACTAGGATTTACTATGTATGGATATCCGTAAAATATCCAATATGTGGATCTGTCAGATGTGTATCCAGAAAATATCCAATACTAGGATTTATTATGTATGGGTATCCAGAAGATATCCAATACTAGGATCTATCACAGATGTGTATCCGGAAAATATCCAATACTAGGATTTACTATGTATGGATATCCGAAAAATATCCAATATGTGGATCTGCCAGATGTGTATCCAGAAAATATCCAATACTAGGATCTATCACAGATATGTATCCGGAAAATATCCAATGATAGGATTTATTATGTATAGGTATCCAGAAAATATCCAATATGAGGATCTGTCAGATGTGTATCTGGAAAATATCCAATACTAGGATTTATTATGTATGGGTATCCAGAAAATATCTAATACTAGGATCTATCACAGATGTGTATCCGGAAAATATCCAATACTAGGATTTACTATGTATGGATATCCGAAAAATATCCAATATGTGGATCTGTCAGATGTGTATCTGGAAAATATCTAATACTAGGATTTATTATGTATGGGTATCCAGAAAATATCCAATACTAGGATCTGTCACAGATGTATATCCGGCAAATATCCAATGCTAGGATTTATTATGTATGGATATCCGGAAAATATCCAATATGTGGATCTGTCAGATGGGTTTCTGGAAAATATCCAATACTAGGATTTATTAAGTATGGGTATCCAGAAAATATCCAATAGTAGGATCTATCACAGATATGTATCCAAAGAATATCCAATACTAGGATCTGTCACAGATATGTATCTGGAAAATATGCAGTAGTAGGATCTTTCTCATATGGGTATCCAGAAAATATCCAATACTAGGATCTCTCAAGTATGGGTATGCATAAAATATTCTATACTAGGATCTATCACAGATGTGTATCCCAAAAATATCCTATACTAGGATTTATCATGTATAAGGATCCAGAAAATATCCAGTGCTAGGATCTATCACAGATATGTATCTGGAAAATATGCAGTAGTAGGATCTTTCTCATATGGGTATCCAGAAAATATCCAATACTAGGATCTCTCAAGTATGGGTATGAATAAAATATTCTATACTAGGATCTATCACAGATGTGTATCCCAAAAATATCCTATACTAGGATTTATCATGTATAAGGATCCAGAAAATATCCAGTGCTAGGATCTATCACAGATGGGTATGCGTGGGATATCCTGTACTAAGATCTGTAACAGATGAGATCTCCCCGTATACCACCGGAAACATACTGGATATGTGGCAGATACGGACACTTGCATACTGTTGTATCTCCCCGGATATTAGGCCTTTTTGTCCAGTGCTGGCCCTCGCCTTCCTGCACAGCTCCGCTCAATTCTCATTTCCCTTCACTGCACAGTCTGGGACTTGTCCCATAGACAAGGATATCTCCGGTAGATTTTTGACCGGACCAATCAGAGAGCAGAAGGCGGAGTTTTGAACGACGTCGACTGACGTCGTCATTCAAAATGGCTGCCGCCACGAAGGAATTTTCAATAAAACAAGGTAAAAAACTATTATTTCTCTGCTGATAAAAAATATATTTCTTAGCTGACGTTATATCAGAAGTGTTCCTGAGCTTAACAGTTCCTAAATCAATTCACGAAATGGTCAAATCTGCTGGATTTAAATAGTTTCGGTTTGACATTTTCCAAACAGCCTCGGGTGCGCTACGAAAATAAATGATAAAAAATCGAATTTTATCTCAAATGTTTTATCTAGGCCAACAGTCAGTAAATTAGAGCCATATAATTACACACTGGTGGCAGAAAAAATATCCACCGAGTGGTTTCTGAGCAATTTATCTGATAGCCTGGACCTCGCCAGGCTAAATTAACAAAACTCCGCCTTCTGTTCTCTGATTGGTCCATTCAAAAATCTCCAGGAGAAATCGTTTTCAATGGGAGGAATGCCAGACCCTAGTCCAAAGCGAAGTGAAGGACAAGGGTCTGGTTTCAACCAGGCTATACCGGTACCAAAAAGTGAGAAAAAATATATATTTACAACGTCCAAAATAACTATAGTAAAAAACATGGTAGAAAATAACAGTGCAAATAGGATGAATTAGGATAAATAATTATTTCACAGGTAGTAATATTAGCTTAATGTTAGCCTCTTGTTGTGCCGTGCTCTCTAAAATAGTTACTGGATCAAGGGTTTACATACTGTATGTAGGTAAACACAGATGTTTAAAAACCAGTTAAAATACACATTCATGCAGGAAATGCAAAGGTGGGCGCCAGACCGCTAGGGAGCGCTAAAGCGCTAATCCGCTTACAATAAACCTAAACTTTTTGTCAGCGTTTTTGAGGATTGAATAACTATTATAATTCATAAGCGGATTTATGCTATTTTTATTTAAAATGCAGTACCGCTAATAACTAATTATTCATAAGCGGATTTGTGCTATTTTTATTTAAAATGCAGTACCGCTAATAACTAATTATCTATCAGTAAAAACCAATAAACTTATTTACAAGCTCTTATGCTGCTTGTTTTACCTTTTTCCCCACCATAAAGAGCAGAGAGGAGGAAGGGTTGGAGGGGGGAGGGGGGGCAGAGCGGAGAACAGACTCGGATCTACCATGTAGGTAAATGATGCCGTTGCCTGGGGATCCCATCAGCATGGGGCCCCGGCCCCGCCGCGCCCCGGTCAGTCACCTACATCACTAACATTGATCCTGCTTGTTAATGTACATTTAACATAAAAATAATTATAGTTACGATGAAAACGATCATTAAATACGCAATAAAAAAAACGGTCGATTTCTTTATCCCCCTACTAAAAATGGACTATTCCATCTTGACATCTTCCGGGTCAGAGATGAACTCAGGGGCTAATTCTGTGGCTAGCTGGCTGCGCTCGGTGTCTTCATAAATCCGCAGAGAACCCCTCTGTTTCAAGCCAAATTAACGCGGCCGGAGGATTTTATTGAGGGTTTTGTGTCGACCATTTGACGGTGAGTCGTTATTTTTATGTATTTTAGTTACTTTTCATTAAATCTGTTGACTACCTATAGACGCTAACTCTGTGGCTAGCTGGTTGGTTGCTGGGTTACTAATGGATAAATCCGTAGAGAACCCCGCTGTTTCAAGCCAAATTAACG
>JBBPBX010011436.1:7490-31849 GCA_038048925.1 Garcialebias charrua | reverse complement strand
CACACACACACACACACACGCACACGCACACGCACACACAAACACATTACAAATACTTCTGACATCAATGAACACTGTGTTGTTCATGCCAAGAGCCATTGTCAACACCGGGGGCTGAGCACCCCTTAAGGTCACATTCTAGAATCGCCCCTGGTGAGTCGTGTCCTTTTAAGATGTTGTGGATTGTTCCTATCCAGCAGGAGCTGTGTAGATCTTCCAGTAAGAGAAGAGCCCACAATCTTCTTGGCTGTGTTGATAACTCTCTGGAGTGCTTTCCTCTGAACCACTGTGCAGCTAAGATAAAATCAAAAAAGGCGTTCAATACATAGTTCCCAGACACGCCCCAGTATTGCGCAATAGCCGCGGCCGCACCATATGTGTAGGCAGAAGAAAGGCAAGATGGCGACAGCAGACACGAACAACCAGAGCAAATTATACGGACCAAAACACGAGCCACCCCACAGCTTCACCAAGGAACAAGAGAAAATGGCAGTGGTCGGAGTTAAAAAATAAATCATGGCAGACGAATCGGACAACTAGTCACAAAGTAGTTACTCTGATATCATTAATTATTTAATTACTACAAGGAGCGCACACCGGCATCACAGCTAGAGCTTCACAGCTTTAAATCCACAAAAGATGTGTAAACTGTCTCAATCATATCTAACCAGCTAAATAAAGGTTTAACTAAAATAACACACAGCCAGCACAAGCAGTCCAAGCTGTGAACACGACCAGAACCAGCACTTTTGAGTGTTACCGTGTTGGAGGTTAGCATGTTAGCACTGGAGCGGAGGGTCCCTCCAGCTCAGACACGAACAACCAGAGCAAATTATACGGACCAAAACACGAGCTACAGCTTCACCAAGGAACAAGAGAAAATGTCAGTGGTCGGAGTTAAGAAAGAAATCATGGCAGACGAATCGGACAACTAGTCACAAGTTACTCTGATATCATTAATTATTTAATTACTACAAGGAGCGCACAGCACAGAGCTTCACAGCTTTAAATCCAAAAAAGATGTGTAAACTGTCTCAATCATATCTAACCAGCTAAATAAAGGTTTAACTAAAATAACACACAGCCAACAAAAGTCCAGGCTGAACACGGACCAGGACTATCACTTTTGAGTCTTACCGTGTTGGAAGTTAGCATGTTGTTAGCATCTGGAGCGAGGCTCGCCGGAGCTCAGGTCGGACGGCGTGCATCCGCTGAGGCGGCCGCGGAGGCACGTCCACGTCCCATGGGACCGACGCGTCGCCCGCACGACTTGGCTCCAGTCCTCCTTTCCCCACTGGGGTGGTCTCCATGCCGGTCCGGAGGACCGGCTTGGACCGTGAGGCCAGCCATTGTTGCGTTAGCGAGATGCTAAGCTAACCACAGCATGCAAGACGGTGTCGCTAAATAATGAAAAAAAAAACCAGCTCTAACACACAGACAGTTGTACTCTAACATTGTTTCATAAAATGATTTATGTAGAATATTTTGTTTACCGGCCAAAGGCAGATGTCTTCAGAGCAGATCCGAGCAGAGTTGGGGCTGCAGCTGTCAGCTCCTCCGATGAGATAAATCCTTCATGTTTACTTTTTTTTTTGATTGAGTGAAACCTGCGCGTTGCCCAAACGTCTACCCGACTGGAACAACCACTGACACAACACGAAGTAACCATTGTAATTAATTAGAAATTAACAAAAAAAACAACGTGAAAAATGGACATCCATTTCAATGCGCTCAAACTGCAGCTAAACCTACAAGTGGGAGGGTCAAACAGGACAACCCACAGATGTGACGTCACATGGGAACTACAGTATGTATACAGAAACAACTGGACTTTATTTGTAAAAGAAGACGTTTCGCTTCTCATCCGATTTTCTGTATTGAACGCCTTTTTTTGATTTAATCATGTCCTGGATGACTGAGAATCTTCACCAGCATGCAGCTAAGATACCACACAGTGAGGCGGTATGTTAAGATGCTCTCTATGGAGCATCGGTAGAACGACACCAGCAGTCTCTGGGTGAGGTTGTTCCTCCTGAGCACTCTCAGGAAGTACAGTCTCTGCTGGGCCGTTTTCAGCCTCTCAGAGGTGTTCACGCTCCAGGTCAGATTCCCCTCAATATAGACTCCCAGGAAACGGTAGTCGGCTACACTGTCCACACTGTCTCTGTTTATAATCAGAGGTGGGACTGCCATTTTCTTTTTCCTGAAGTCGATGATCAGCTCCAGTTTTTGAGATGTTGAGGAGCAGTTTGTTCCCCCTGCACCAAGCAGTCAGTTGTTCCACCTCATCCCTGTAGGCGGACTAATGAGTCATGAGATGCGATGAGATCACGTAAAATGTTATTTTCAAGGCCAGACTAAAACGACTACAACTCAGTCATTGCTCAACATGATCTTAGTCTAAAACTCTGGCAGGAAAGGTGGTGGCTGATATGCACTCCTTCGAGAGAACTTGATTATACTGTTAATTAAGAAAAGAACTGTGATGGATCTGCAGCCTGTCGGGTGTTCCCCTCCCCTCAATAACTGCTGGAGTAAGTCACCAGCTCCCCACAAGCCTGAAGTAGAGGCAATTAAAGATCATGTGACTGGATTACAAAATAAGTTTGGTCACTCCAGACACTGTTGTGTCCTCCCTGTTTATAATTTGTATTTATTTATTTACATTTGACTGTAACTACTTCGAAAAACGTTCAGCTATTATATTTGTTCATTAATCATATCAAAATGGTCAGCTTGTTCAGAAGATTACTGTTATGGCTTATTTTTTTGTAACATTATTATTGTTATTGTTATTATTATTATTATTATTATTATTATTATTGTTATTGTTCTTCTTCTTATTATTTATTATTATTGATCCTAGAACTTTACTCTGTGAATTATTGAGCATGAACTTTGATGTTTTGAACCACTCTGGCCATGGCTGCCTCAGAGGAGTCGATGAGGGAGAAGGTGGGCCTCAAAAACTATTATCACCAGCAAACTGTTTGGTCCTCTATGGGAGCGTGCTGCTTGTGGGACTGAGTTTGTTTGTGGCTCCTCAGACTGAAGGACAAAACGTCTCAACAAACAAAGAAACCATCCAGATGACCTGTCTGAACTTTGTTGGATTTTTTCTACCTGGATTATTGAGCATGAACTTTGATGCTGCTTCATTCTACTCACTTCAGTTTTTTTTACTTTGATTTTAGATTTTAGCTAATGTTTGTCTAGTTTTAGCTGTTCTGCTAATTTAAGCATTTGTATTGTTCTGCTTTTAGCTTTTAGTATTAGTTTAGGTAATTTTAGCCTTTGTTCCTATATTTTCAACTTTATTTACTCAAAGTTTCTTCAGGAAGAATTAGTTTTTGCTCATGCCATAAGACTAATCACACTGCATTTTTGCAGAACTGCACTTTAGTCATTTTTTGGCTGTTTATTTAAAAATGTTTGTTTGAAAGTGTTAGCGGGACAAACAATGAACGTGCAGCATCCATGTTAACCAATAAAACACTCAACAAAAAGCAAAAATTATAAGTTTTTTTTATTTTTTGCTCTTATTAACTTAAATAACTTTATTTACTTAAGATGCTACTAATTAAAATAAAATCAGTTTTGTTAACATACTACAATATTCCTTTTTGTGTTTTTCTTTTAGATGGCTGGGACAAATTCTCCCACCCGTACACCAAAAAAGAATTTGGCAAATGGGAGCTGATTATTCCACCAAAGCATGACAACTCTCCAGCCGTGGATCATAACACCAAACTCAAGGTAGAGAACAGAACATCTTCGTGCTCATTGTCACGTCCTCGCCGAGCGTCATCGGGCCGTGGCGGCGCTGACAGTTGTCGCCATCAGGTTCGGCGAGATTACATGTCGTGCGGTGTCTATGAGCCGAGTGTAACCTAGTGTGTTGCCATCAGAAACATGTCATAATCACAGTGCAGGAGTGAGATTGTTGTATGTACACGGACTGCACAGTGGAAGGTAGATGCACGCGTAGTGCCCAACTGATGGCTTTGTTTTCAGCTTCCATCTGTGGCAGGCTCCCCTCAGGGCTGGTGCTGCGTTTGTCTGCTACACCAGCCCACAGTTGGCATACATGATTAGTTTTAAGCTCCAGTAAAAGTATTCCTCAGGGTTAAATACAAAAGATACACCTCCCTTTTACGCATTGTCTCAGCATGCATGAGAAATAACCCAGAATTGCGATGCCAGGCATGAAGAGGATGGCACCGCAACAACACTCTCCTCTCCTTGGGAATGGGTCACCATTGGCACACGCCTTCGCCCTGGACAGGCTGCCCAACACCCATTGTCTGCAGAGGTCAGGCTAAGGACGATAAGAAGCAGATGGAAACGCTGGCACCTGGCGTCTCCTTGCGCACCCCCGCTGCCTCTCAATGGCTGTCTTGCTGTGAGCTCCACTGTTGAATTAGTTCCACAGCTCTCCCTTGTGGATGCGGTAGCCTAGCTCCAGTCACTCAGTTTGCCCTCCCAGCCGCCTTGCTCAGGGCCTGATGTACTTTTTTTTTTTTGTCTTCCCATAAACAAAAAGCGTTCCTCTACGACCAGCTTTTAATAGTTCAAGTTCGGTAGACTGCAGGAAAGTGAACTAAAATGTTGTATAAGTGATTTTTCATCTGCACCTTAGTTTTTCCTCATCAGGCACCCCTTCAGGCTGCCCAGCAGTCTAATATCTCAAATGCGGGCCAATTTATCTGAAGGTCCAGTGCTCTGACGGGCTGTATGCCAGTCCATTTGTCCAACTATCTTTTTCTGATCCTGTAAACTATGAGGCATGTCATACGGGGAACCAGGCAGCTAACCCCAGGGTGGGCTGCCCATAATGAATAAACCCCAGAGGGGAGTCTGGCTACTGGCTCGCAGGCAGGTGGCATTGGAACGGTCATTACTTCACAACAGCAGCTAGATTTACTTGGGTTCTATTGCCTGTTTCTGCAGGGGACAAAATGGGGAGAACACTGACTGTGGCTAATACATGGATTTCTTGGTGGGCTAGCACAACTCCCACTCTGCTTTTCTTTCTCATTTTACAACGAAAAGGCAAAGTCACTTGTCAGATTTCAGAATGTTTATTTATTAGCAATTTCCAAAGCTGAATTGCAGACAGAATAGATGGAAGTCGAATAATAATGATTTACCGTAGATGTCCAATTTCCCCCCCACCCTGAATTGCTCCCTGGCTCAAACCCCTTCTGAAGATATGTCAATGAATCGCTGTGATGAAACCTACAAAAGAGGTAAATATAATATGACATAATCACCGCTGAATTCAGGTTCACACAAACGAGCGTTCTGGTTCAATGCTGTAGCTTTTTGTGTTTTCTGCGCTCGTCTGTGAAACGGACGCATTAATTTGCGAGTTTTGCATCAGGGAGCAGGAAGTTGTGTAGCAGGGAGATGCTTTTTATGATGAAAGACTTTTAAAAAATGTTTGGTTTATTGGTTGAACAATTCTGCACCATCTCTCTCTGTAATGGATGGGGAGTAACGGCACAGTTTTACGATGTAATCATTTCATGGCTGGAAGGCGGAAATAAATGCTGACTGACTGTAAGATCGCAAACATCCAGTGGAAGAACACCAAGACTCGGGTTAATATTGAATTCTTGATCTTTTGGGCATTATAAGCTTTCACTGTTAATCTTAGGTGTTCTTTACTTGTTGTGATACTTAATCTCTTTGATTTGGCTTTTATTTATTTTTTTCTGTTTATTGTTCTTTGTCTTACAGATTAGATTTTTTTCCCCATCCCACCATATGTTTTTTCTTCGCCCAGTAATTTCCTCTCATTCTTTTGGTGTCCTTTCTAAAACACAACACTCATTTGTCTTATTTCTCCAGGTGGTCGTTCACACCAAGGAGGGTGAGCGCCTTTACCGGATCTCGCCGTGGGCGAAATATGTGACGAGGGAGGAGAAATCGGTCATCTATGACTGGGTTCACTATGATCCCCCTCAGTCTTACGTTGTAAGTTGGAATTTAGTGGACATTTAAAGGTTTTCAGAGAATATAATTTTTGGCTGTTTGCGTATTCAACTTCTATGTGTAATTTTTATGTAAATGGATAATGTTGCATGAAAATCTTTAAAGACCTAGCATTCCTTGAATAAATTAAAATTGCTGACTTCCTTTCATGGCAGAGTTTTAGCCCAAGATCTCGGAGTATGTGTTGAGGATGATGCTCAGCTCTGACCACACCACATCTTAGCCTAATAGCTGTAAAATTGACCGAGTTATAGCCATTTGTGTTTGCTAATGTCAATTAGCTGCGGTGACCATCTTGAATTGGGTTGACTCCAAATATTTTTTTTAATCTTTATTAATTAACCTTTATTTAGGGTGGCACGGTGGCTCAGTTGGCAGAGCTGTTGCCTTTCTGCGAGAAGCTCGCCGGTTCAAATCCCAGTCCAGGACCTTTCTGGGTGGAGTGTATGTTCTGTATGTGCATGTGTGGGTTTTCTCCGGGTACTCTGGTTTCCTCCCACAGACCAAAAACATGCATGTTAGGCTGATTGGTAACTAAATTGTCTCTAGGTGTGAGTGAGAGAGTGAATGGTTGTTTGTCTCTGTGTCCCTATGATGGACTGGAGACCTGTCCAGGATGTCCCCTGCCTCTCAAACAGTGGTGATAGCTGGACATGGACATCAGTGACCCCTGCAACCCCTCAAAAAGGAAGAAGTGGGTAAAGATAATGGATGGAACCTTTATTTAACCAGGTACTGTAAATCCCATTGAGATCATAAAACTTTTCTGCAAGGGAGGCCTGGACCTGAAGTCAGCCCAACGTGCATTTTTTATTTATTTATTTTTAACTTTGGGAGGAAACTGGATTACCTGGACAAAACTCTGCCACACAGAAAGACCAAACTGGGAATTGAACATAAAATCCTCTTGCTGTGAGGCAACAGTGCTAACCACTAAGCCATCATGCTGCCCACTGAAAACAATATTTGTAACTTTGATTAATACCAGATTTTTAAGTCAATATTTGATTTATATTTGTACCCCATTACAATTTTTATTGTTTGATACTTTAAACATGTTTTTTTTTTTTTACTAAAAATTACTTCACGTTGAACAAAGATAAGTCAGGTCCTCTGGACATTTTATTTTTGTTGAAATGTTTTGTCTTTCATCCAAAAGACTTCATCAAGTTCCGAAGAGCTGCAACAATTTATCGGCCCCCATTTCCTTAATTTTGGGAGATCGGTTATTGGGTGATACTTACTTGAGAAACCGATTTTACCAATATTTTTGTAGTTTTAATAACAATAACTGAACTTCATTTATATTTCAGAGCTCTTCCTCACGGTCAGTTAAAACAACTTTGTATTGTTTCTAGGATTATTGTTCAAGGGTAATTTTTCAATAAAATTAGATTGGAAAATTGAAGGTGCATTGTGACATTATAACACCTGACAGTGTCGCTTATAAAACAAAATCGGTATCGGCCAAAATCGGAATGGCAGGTCAGACTCTTTAGAGATCATGATTGGTCAGAAAACTGCAGTCATGCACCCATATGACTCCCTTATCAACTTGTTTGTGGCAGTCATGGCCAACATGGTTGAAAATATTCGGATTCATGCTCAATAATCCTGGTAGAAAAATCCAACAAAGTTATCGTAAGTCAGGTCCTCTGGACGGTTTCTTTTTGTTGAAATGGTTTGTCTTTCATCCAAAAGACTTCATCAGTCCATGGCCATTACTGCCTGAAACGAGTCGGTGGGGGAGAGGGCGGACTACAGAAACCACCTGAGCACCCACCATGAGAAGGGGCTGTTTATAAGACTGAGTTTCTTGCAGCTCCTTGGACTGATGAAGTCTTTTGAATGAAAGATGAAACGGTCCAACAAAAAGAAACCGTCCAGAAGACCTGACTAAACTTTGTTGGATTTTTCTACCTGGATTATTGAGCATGCATCAGGATACTTCACGTTGAGCTCACCCTCTCTTCTCTATGTGGACTGTTCTATTTCCCTCCCACAATAATTGACTACTTCATTTTATAAAAGTAGTCTCGCATGTCGTTTGTGAAGCTGTTGCTTTAATCTTAAAGAGGATCCTGGATGCTACAGATATAAGAGGGCCTGAATGTGTTTCAATGCTACTTGATGTTCTTATATCAAGAGTGAACGGTGGGGTGCACTAAGAGGCCATTAGTGTCCACCTTGCTTTCCTTATCGTTCCTTATTCAGCATGGTTTTAATTAGAGAGGTCCTCTTACTGGCTGCATGTTTGTTTTTATTTAAAAGATTCTCAGTCGTGTATTTCAGCTAGAGGGTTCAAGCACTTGTGGGTAATTATCTGGAAATTTCTCTTTTATGAAAACAAATCCCTCGCCTGTTGCATAGCAGAAAAAGGGAACGTTAGATATGCTAATGACCAACGTATGCATGGACTGATTCAGTCCCACACAGTTTGGTTTCTCAGGAGGTGTGTTTTGAAGCATCGGTTTCACACTTTGCTTTGCTTTTCTGCCTACCTTTGGTTTTTCCCTCCAGCACATCCACCCTCGGCCCAAGAAACCCGCAAGCCTGAGGATTTACGAGGCGCACGTGGGCATCGCCTCACCAGAGCCAAAGGTTGCCTCATACAGAAACTTTACATATAACGTCCTTCCACGAATTAAAGACTTGGGTAAGATTTGAAAAAACTTCACCTCCACAGTATTAGTTTTCTTCCTTTTGACCTTCCCAGCACTTTACTGGCCTTATGGAGTTTAATACTCTTCAAACCATGTTTGTTGACTTGGTTCGAAATAATTTAACACATCCTCTTGTCCAAAAGAAAGTGAAGCAATAAGATGATCATATACCTTCATACACATGTCTGAACAAAAATAAATAAAAGCACCTGCCTGTCTGTTAACACTGGCCTGGAACATAATAGACATGGCATGCTGCAGCGAGTGCCGCTGTTCCTCCAGGATCACTATTTGTTGTGGCAGACCTGTCAAACTCCTTCTGTTTCAAAAATAAAAAAGCAAAGCAACAACCTTTTGTATTGGCAGGACCCAAAAAAACTGCTGACCACTGGGCAGCGTTTTATAAAGAGGCTTCCACAGTTCAAGTTATAGCAAAAAGCAAAACTGACAACTTTTTCCATTTCCATGATCATGACTCCGACAGCCAACAGAGGGGAAAAATATAATTTACTGTATTTACCTTGTTCCTCACTCAACAACCAATTTGATGCAAACTTAAGTTTAGGGTTCCTTTAATACTTCCATCATGATGCATTGTTGAATTTAATAAAAATATTTTATGCCAAACTATATTGAATTACCTGCCCTTCCGTTGTCCTTGTTTTGTCTTTTTGTTCAACTCAATAAAAACGTTACCACATCTTTTCTTTGCTATAAACAGATATTAAAGTTTATTTATTGAAATCAGTGAGTGAGTACATTTTTACAGCAAAAATATTTTTAACATCTTTAAATTAATACATTTACTGTGTACTGCTTTACTCAGATTTGATGTTAGAAATGTCTCAATGCAATTTCAAGTATTAAATCAGGTGACAAATAACAATTTTTTATTTATTTATTGTAGGGATGCACGATATTGGATTTTTGGCCGATATGTTAAAACTTATTTGACTGATAACCGATGCCGATACCGATATTTTATATACTTTCCTTTGTCAGAACGTAGCTCTCTTATTTAGGCTTATTTGCTACAAAAACTGTGCAACAGCTGTAAGAGCTGGTGACATATATTCAGTAACAGCCATATGATATTATGCATAGCACTTTGACTTATATTAAATGAAAAGTGTTATTTGTTATTTATTAGCATTAGTCACCTGCGATGCTGTCTCACTTGTGGAGGCTTGTTCCATGTTCCTAGCTGCAGTATGGGATCCTTTGCACTCCTGTGCATGAAGGACAGCCTTTTTAAGTTCCAAGTTTTTGTCTATCCATTGTGCCATAAGACTAATCATGCTACCGGGGCTAACACGGCGTCCAAATGTCTGTGGTAAAACTCACCCGAGTCGTGCTATCGGCTATTAGCTTCTCAATGGCGTTGGAAATGATGGCTTGTAACTCGGGTAACGTTACGTCGGAAAAATGGCTCCGACTGGGGACGATGTAGCGAGGCTCAACGTAGTCCATAAATCTTCAGAGTCCGACATCCTTGCCAATGAAAAATAAAACTTCCACACCGCCGACATTTTGAATTTTCCTCTCCGCCGTGGGATCGGGTAGGCGCACATGACTTCATCGCATTGCGTTGCCGCTGCAGGCAACAACACTGCTTTTTAAATCGACGAGTTATTTTGATGGAATGGCCAATGTCCGCTATTGAAATTTAATACCAATATCCCCCGATACCATGCCGATAATATTGTGCATCTCTAATTTATTGGTTTCAGGTTAGTTGGGAATTACGATTTTTTTCCATCTGAGTAATTAAAATTTAGGCGGATTAGCAAAGATTTTTCAAAACCAGTTTTGCTATAGTTTTTATTTTTCTTATGCCAAATGAAATACAGAGTCCAGGACAAGTTAATGAGATCAACTTAACTCAAAGTTAAACGGTTTAGCAAGATGCAAAAACAAAAATTATGTTTTTCAACAACTAAAGGCCCCGGCAGAGCTCTGCATACGGCATTATGCCGCTGTACGCCGTACGTACGCAGAGGCACAAGCGTAGCCCCGCAGGGCACGAACGTGCAAAGCTCAAATTTTACGACTGCGTACGCGAAATGCGTTGTCTCACAATAAACTGCCCGGCACCGGACTGTTTTGTATGAGATACAAATGTATTAAATTCCCCTTCTTCATCCCTGATCTGGACTTTTCTTTTGTTTTTTTGCCAAAAGTCAAGTTATCGCTTCCTCCTCCGTTCACTCCATGACTGAAATTATGAGAAATGAATGAATTTGTCACGAGCGAATTAAACTCTGGTCCTACGTGGCTGCGGGAGGTTCTAAATATTTCCTGGTGGGCTGTGGGCTGCAGGACCAGTTTTTATTTTTATTTTTTAGAACTTTTTATTAACATATACAGTTTAGAACACCGCAGCGGCTGCAGCCAGCAGCTCATGCCTTTTTTTTCTTCCCCACCTGACCTGTCAATCAATTTAGTAGGCGTGTCAGCAAATGACCAATCAGCTACCTCAGTTTGTCCCGTAGGTAAACGCTCTGTGCGCAGCTGCTCAAATTACGACAAGAATTTGGAGCGAAAACGCGAGCATTTAACGCGAGAACGAACGCAGAGCTGTGCTTGTGAACGTGTGCGCACAGAACACGCGCGTAGAGCGGCGTACAGGCCGTACGCAGAGCTCTGCCTGGGCCTTAAGAAAAGACAAATTTGCCAGTTTGAAAATGGTAGATTAAAGATGCAAACTGGGAGATGTATTGAAATATTCACAAAAGTGAGCGATTCTCACATGCATATGGGATCTTTCTGTTATTGTGCATAATGAACATACATAGCAGATATATTACTTACACGAATAAAATAATTACAACCTAATAATATTGCTGAATCAGTCCAGCACGTCCCTGCTGAAGGTAATGGAAAATAGCATCACTGTATCATGTTCTAGTCAACAGCGTGATTCATTCAGACTCATGGTACAAACTGCTGTACATGGTGTTTATGGAACAGTTACCAGTTTATGTTGTACTGTAGTCCTATTTCAGAAGTTGTGTTTAGATTGTTTATTTGCATTTTATATTTTCACAGAAAATGTCATTCTAATTGTGAATGGTTAATGGTAAATGGAGCTTATTTATATAGCGCTTTCCAGCCCCCTGTGAGGAGCTCCAAAGCGCTTTACAATACCAGCCATCCACCCATTCATTCAGACATTCATACACCGGTAGTGGTAGCCTGCCTTGCAAGGCGCCATCCAGACTTACTGGGAGCAACTCGAGGTTAAGTGTCTTGCCCAGGGACACAACGACACATGGTGGGCGGATGCGGGATTCGAACCTCCAACTAATGTTTAATTAGTTAACTAATGTTTAATTCTATAGAATAATAAAAAAAAGAATAATAAAAAAAGGACATTTTTAGATTTAAAGATAAAGGCCAGTGCAAAAATGCAAAAACATTTACAGATAGTTTTTCTTCAAAACAAACCTAATAAACAACATGAACAGCGGTTGTTGTACTTGTTGCATAAAGAGCTACTGAGGTAATAAAGCACAGATTTTACTGTATAAAGTTAACTAGAGATTTTTGAAGTGAAGCTGCTACTCTTTTAGCATTTAGTGGTTTCAGTGTCACAGAGCCACAAATAAAAACAATCTAGACTCAGGATTCATCATGTGTTGGGTGGTAGTTGCAGAAATGGGGTGACCTAGTGCTGCAGATTAAGTCAATATTCAATAACAATATTTCACTTGTTGATACAAGTGTCTAATTTGGCATGAATAATATATAGGACCTACTTTTTGTTGTTTGTTTTTATAAAATCATGGTATCCTTGCGAAAATCAAAGATGGCCGCCATTTTTCAAGATGGCCACCATGTTCTACGAGAGAAACCGCTTTTTCCTTGTAAAATTTGAACATGATTCATGCAAAGCTGATCACACGGCTTTAAAATGTAGTGGTTGTGTCCATTAAATTTTCAATGGCAGGTTTTCTCTAATCAATCAAAACCCGTGGAATATGTAAAGCAATAACACTTCATATCACAACCTCACATTGTAGTTCCTTTATTTATGGTAATTATATACTTTTACATTTGCAATATTAAAAATAATTGACCTTTTTTTTTTTTTACACAATTCAAATTAGCATGCACAAAAAAAACCTGTATTTTAATGCAAAGTTTGGGAAATTGAAATTATTCCATCACAATTGAGACCAAACCAACAAAATATGACTTCAGAAGGAAGCCGTTCTTGGAAAAATGCCGGCTACGGTTTTTCTGCGTGTACAGTAATCAGTATAGTGTGTTTTTTGGAAAATACAGATCTAGGAGACTCGTTGTGCCAAGTCTCATGCTTGTATCACCAAGTGAAAATTTGTTTTCCTAATCTTCAGCACTATTAGTAGCAGAAACTGTCTCAGAGAAGAGCCCACTTGGGTAGATGGAACATCTATGACTGGGGTGAGTTTGCTGTGTGCACATATTCACTCAGTAGGCTGCCAGTGGAGACTAATGAATCATGGAGTGACATGCAGGTTTTGTTTGATCAAACAATAGTTGCCTCATTCTGTGCAATGTGTTAGGGTTTCATTGTGCATGCTGCTCAGATAACCTCAGCCTGTACATCTTTTTGATTAATCAACTGTGAATATTAATGTTGCTGCAAAACATTTGATCTTATTTTAAAAGTACAATGATCAGAAAATGTGTTGTAGCAGATTTGAAATTGTAATTTACTGAACTTCTACTAATTTCTCTAAAAAAGTAGAAGTTATATACTCCAGGTTATCAAACAGATACAAATATTTACAGCATTTTGCCCCATTTCAGCCACATTATTCTTCCTTAACAGTTTTATTTATTTATTTTTGCACACTTTAAATAAATCCTTATTTACTTTTGTCAAACTGCTTGCAAAATTTAGGACTTACAAAAAATAAATAAAAAGCACACTGGCCTTGAATTTGTCACCTAATTAAATGGCAGCTGGTACCAAAATAGAAAACCTCAGCCCATATGTTGGTAAGCAGTAAAACTGACTTTTTTTCTGCACCAAAAATGCTGAGTCTTTTTCATTTACGGTAGTTGTTGAATATGGTAGTTGTTGATGGTGAGAGTTATCTTTTAAGCATTTGTAGATTTATTTATTTATTTTATTTTAGCTTTTTTGGATCAAGCTGTTTAAGCTAAAAGCTGAGTCTATTAACCAACCAGTTGATTGATTGGCCCTTGTAACTACTGGTAGTTGTAAAAATGTCAATAAATCTTCATGACAAAATGTATGTGCACCAAAACAAAACATAAAACATGAGCGAAACATTAATTTCAGTATTCAAAATATTCAAATCTTGAACATATATTGACTTATTTAATTTCTACATATTTCTGCTAACGATGGTCTGATTGTTCTACTCAAATTGATTTTTCTTTATGCTTGTATTGTTCTTGAACATTTTCATTTACTTTCTACAAACTTTCATTAACAAACATGAAAATTTTACTTTGTAAACCTTCTATATCTTATCGTAACTAAAGTGACTCTTAATGGAATATGATGTTTAGTTTTTTAATGCATCAACCTTCTATCAAATCATTCAACCAACATTATGCGTAAGTTACCTTATTTTGAATTTAAACACACCCAGTGGCCCTCGCTTCATTAAAAGTCATGGATCCGAGCAGCACAGCATACCAGGAGACGTGACAAATGATGTTTTCCTGGTTGTATCATCTTGCTTAGTCGAAAAGTGCCAGAATAAGTGCTGTCAAAGAATCTACCTGCAGGAGCTCTGGGATTTTGCACAATAGGATTTTCCAGAAGGCTAAATTTCACTGTCTCTAGTGATGACTGACTCTGCCTGCCATTTCATTTTCTTGACTGAGGCGAGTGTACATATATAAATATAAAAAGAAATACTTCCTCTCACCCCAGTGCTTTGTCACACTTCCTCAGAGGCAAAGTTTTTTTTCCTGTATTTTCTCAGTTTCTTTCTAGCCTAAAAAGATATATATATATTCTTTCTAGCCTAAAAAGATATATATATATAAATAATTCTGTTTCACACAACAATAGAAGAACCTGGGGGCCTCCCACTGGAGTGCTCAGTGGCACTTTAGATGCCTGTTGTTCTCTTATTCATAGAGGCAGTTTTTCTAGGTCTTTTTGAAATGTTGTACATGACCTCCTAGCTCTAATAGACGGTGTACCCTTTTGCCACAGCTTGTTCTTAAATACCAAAGCTGGTGTCAAAGAAGAAATGCCTGGAGCTCATTAATACAACATGACTGACACAGGTCAAACCGAATCAAGGCTTGAAAGTTGTCAAATGATGTATGTACTAGTGTTGTGTTTAAGACCACCTAACCCGAGACCAAGTTAAGACCAAGACCAGAGTGTACCAAGTCGAGACCAAAGGGAGGTTGAGACCAAGTCGAGACCAAGACCAAATAACATGCATAACATAACATTCATTTTATGCTTATGTTCATTAAATGCTTAGTGTTTTAGTGTTGGTGTAAATTTTCATACTTTTATACTGCTATGCAAAAACTCAGGACAGTGTTACACTTTTACTATTTTATGTTTACGTTTATTAAATGTTTCAGTGTTTTAGTGTTTAAATGGTTACTGTTGCACCGAGGGACTGGGAGAAACGCAATTTCAATCCTGTGTATGTCCTGTACATATTGCAGTTCTGACAATAAAGTTGACTTTGACTTTGACTTTGATAACAGAGAAATCAGACTCAGTGGCCCAACTTCATGTGATTCAACAATAAAATTACACAACTGTTGAATTGGAAGCAGTTTCATCACATGCCAAGCCTTAAAACACAGCAGTGGCAAAACAATCTTAATAAGTCTGAACTCAAGACCAAGGATAACCATATAGTTGCACAGTGGTTTCAATAAAGTAGTAGATATACTGTATACCTAAAAAAGTTAATGGGTATTAGTTACAAGTATATTGCTTGTGATTTAAATAGCCACTTTTTATAACTGATGATATGGCAGTAATCTTGTCCCGCGCACAGACAATCACTTCTCATTTTCTTGGCGTGACCAGTGTTGCCAGGTAGAGTTGTTTTCCAGCCCAAAAAATCTGTTAAAAACCACCGTATCAGACAAAAATCTGCCCAGTCAATATATTGTTACAGTATATTTACTGTTTGAACATGAACACACGTCCGTACAAGCCAAGGTAATTTAAGTGTCCTTGGGTGTCCTGAATGGCGCTTTTAAATAATTTTTTTTATTATTATTATTATATTATATAACGATATGTGTCAAAATGCAACAATCCAACAATAATCTTCCCAGATTTCCCAGCAAAATCAGAATGAAAACCGCCCAACTAGCAGTAAACCATCCAATCTGGCAACACTGGGAGTGACACGTGTGAGTGAAAGGGGGTGGGCGTGACAGTGGTAACAAAAAAAAAGTATTTAGCAATGAGTCACGCTTATCGCTTGGATTTGAACCAGTACGTTTTGCATCCAATAAAAGCAAAGATGTTAACAAATAAACTGGACAATATTCTGGCAATTTAGTGATATTTTCACAGCTGTGGTCTTGACTGGTCTTGAAATAAAATCCCGAGTTCTCAATGCCCGAGACCGAGACAAGATTGAGACCAAATGCGGTCGAGTCCGATAAGACGAGTCCATCAAAAAGTGGTCTTGAGACAGGTCTGAAGACCAAGACTGGTCTCAAGTACTACAACACTAGTTTGTACTAAATTATTGCCCAACACACCCATTTCGTTTGCTTTCTTTTACCATTATACTCATGACTTGTTCTGAGTCTAAGTAGATCCTCTCTGAGCTTACAACTGGTTCTAGGGTACACTCAGTAGCAGCTGATCAGCAGATCTGAGAGACCGGGAAGGTGTGTACAGGTGTAACAGCTCAGAAAGGTAAGGAGGGCGAGACTGTTTAATTTAAAAACAAATGTATATGTTTTAATGGATTGGCAACCAATGCAGGGATTTTAAAACGGGATTTTAAAACGAGTGTAAAGTGACCAAATTTTGGCATGCCAGTTAAAAGACATACAGCAGCGGTTTGCACTATCTGTAAATGGGCAACAACAGACCCACTGACCCCAGCATAAAGAGCATTACCGGTACAATAGCTCAGACGAGTTGCAACAAAGGTATGGATCACTATTTCAAACAGATATCATGGAAAGATTGCCCTTATTTATGCCAGTTGCCTCAGATGAAAGAAACTAGATTTCACCACTGCTTTTATCTGACTGTCGAATTTAAGGTTACCATCAATTTTGATCCCTAGTTTGTGATGGTTATCTTGATAAAGTGAGCAAATGAACCATGATATAAGGAGGTAGAAGATGAGACATTGCAGAAAAACACCTTGGTTTCCTTTTCGTTAAAATAAAAATAATTAGGGACATCAAGGCCCAAACCTCATTGACCGTCAAGCAAGTGTCTGACTGATGGGGCATCCTTTCTGTTGAGAGGTGAGCAAACCCTGCGTCATCCACATGGTGGAAAGATATTCCATGCTACCTGAAGATGAAACCAAGTGGAAGCAGGTATAGAGAAATTAAGAGTACCCAGAATTGAGCCTCGTAGAACTCTATTCAGAAGGGAAGCAGGATAAGATCTAAAATCAGAGGCTGTCACACAATGTACACCCTGATAGATGGGACCTAAACCATTCCAGAGCTATACACCAACACCAACCAATTAAATGGGAGATTTAAATGTCTTTCTCCACTGTGTCAACTGTGGCCGATAAGTCTAAAAGAAGAAGGAAAACACAATTGCCAGAATAAGTCACTAAAAATAGATAATTAAAATTTCTTAAAAGAGCAGATTCACTGCCGTGCAAAGTCATTAAACCTGACTTGAAAAAAAATCTCAAGAATGTTTAGTTCCAGAAATTCCAGATGGAATGTAATGTTCCTAATAACAATAAAGCAAAGGGCGTTAAACTATGTGGTTTAATTTTGGTACCGGTATATGGAAATATTTAAACCAAGCTTGTTTAAAGGCTAGCCTTCCTTAACAGAATTCATATTGCTCACTGCCTTTCATACCGAAGTTTTAAACTAAATCTTTAATGCAAAATTATGGAGTTGCAGACATTTTGGTTAAACCTTGTAATCTGTTGGAATCCTGGCAAAAACCAATGCAGATTTGTTCCTGTCTTTGATTTTATATGTCTACCTTATAATGTTTTGCTAGTTTGATATTTTGTTAAAAAAATTTAAAAAAAACTTTTGTTTTTATCTCTTTTGTTTTCTATTGTTTGTTTGTTTGTTTGTTGTTTATTGTTTAAGGAAATTCTACCACTGCTGTTCATTGTTCTTTAGTTTTAGCAGGTCGCTTTCGTAAATGAGCCCATGAGGTTCAAAAGATTTACCTGACTAAATAAAGGTTGAATGAATGTACAATCTAAAGCAAAGGGTTAAAAGTTAGCCATTAGAGGACATCTTGGATATGACTTTTCTATCACATCAAACTTTAGCCTAATATCTGTAAAACTGACTTAGTTATAGCCATTTGTATTTGATAAGTTTACCTAGCTGTTGTGACCATTACACACAATTTTTAAAATCTAAAACTGATCAACAAGACTAGTTCAATAATCTTGCAAAAAAAAAAATATATATATACATGTACTGTATATTAAAAATATTTTTTTGTCTCTTCATTTAGGTTACAACTGTATTCAGCTGATGGCTATTATGGAACATGCCTACTATGCCAGCTTTGGATATCAGATCACAAGTTTCTTTGCTGCTTCCAGGTAAATGTTCTCAGCTATCTGCAGTAATGCTTTTATACGGCTTTGAAAGGTTTACTGTAATACAATAAATCTTTCACAAAAATATATTGTAATGTTTTTTTTTTCTCAGTTAACTTTTGCAAATTGAATAAACAGAGGATAAATAAGGTCCTCTTGGTACACAGTTTAAGGATCTTTTCAGGCAGGTAGTTCCAAACATCTTGGAGAATAAACCACAGATCGTATAGATGTAGGCTGGGTCACATCTCTTCACGTCATCTGCTGTAGAATATATTTGACCAGCCAGTCACCTCCCCAATCGCACTGCAAGATTTATAAGTGTATGGTTTTTTGCATTCAAACGTTTGTTCAGTACTGTATTATTCTTGGCAAATGCCAATTTTTATTTGCAAAAATACAGCCCCAAACTTGAAAGAAACATTTTATCAAGATCTTCAACAAACTTTCTTGCATTACTGACAACTGTTTCACATTTTAACTCATCAGTCCAGAGGACCTGCTTCCATTTTTCTGTACCACAGTTTTTAGATTTTCATGTAGAGCTAAGTTGCTTCATCTTGCTTCCACATCGGGAGTATGGCCTTTTGGCTGCAATTCTTTCATGATGTCAACATCTGACCAGACTTCTTTGCGCAGTGGACTGGTGTTCTTTGGTCCCACAGGTTTCTGTCAGTCCAAATGGATGGCACTGCTGGACTTTTGACTTTGAGAGAAAATAAGCATGATGTGTCTTTCATCTGCCGCAGTAAGTTTTCTTGGCTGACTACTGTGTCTACAGTCGTCAGTGTTGCTTCTCTTTGTGTTTGTTCGAAACAACCTGAACAGCACATTGAAACTCCAGTCAGCTTTGAAAGGTTTGCCTGAAAGAGACCTTGCTGATGTGGTATAACTATCATGTGTATTGTTTCTGTGCTCAGTCTTGCCCTGGAGTCTGACCTGTGTCATGAAACAGTCTTTCATAGCCTTACACTGGTAGCAGTTTGACTTTTCTCCATCTAAAAGTTGGATTTCTGTTTTACTAGCCCATTTTCCCTGTTTATAGAAATAAATGTGTTTGTGAACATATTCTTTCTTTAAAACACTTTGTTGTGTTGTACCTCTACCTCTTTATGTTGTTCACAGACCCTATGTATTAAGTCAGGATTTTTATTGTCTGCAATGTTTCAGTGAAAGCAATGCAATTAGTATTCATTGGGCTTCCAAAAGCATTGTATACTCATGCATAGGACAGAAGCTCATCCATATGCACATTTCATATCATTTGGCAGATGATGCTTGTGCATTAATTCAGAAATTACCACGTTGAACAACAATGCCGTCTGTCTTATTCCGTCTTTCTTCCCTAAAAGTAAAATAAAATGGGAATTAAATGAATGCAGTGCGATATATCCTCTTAGCCCCAGTTTGTGCAGCTACACTTTGGAGATCTATGACCTGCTTCAGTAACCACAAGCCTTAACAAATAAACCAGGATTGAACTATGATGGACTATTATCTAAAAGTCTATTTGTTGCCAAGTTTCCCCATTTTTAACAGTTTTTAATCTGTATTATCTATAACTTTGTGCTGTCACGAACTGAGCGAGCAACTTCAACACAGTCACCTCGAATCAAGGTTAGGCAGTCTGACAACATCAACAATCTCTCTGTAAATACATTTTCTGTTAATCCATATACTGGAGGGAATCATAGATAAAGACGACCAGTGTGCGTATTTATCTTCTTTCAGAGTTTTTTCTTCCCTACTTGGAGTGGAACTGAATGTAGTCTATATATCACAATTTCACCCTTGATTAATCTCAAAGTGTACCGGTAGTTCAAAACCTTACTGGTTGAATATCGGGATGAGACGTAGTCTTGTGTCCTGTTTTGCTATCAAACTGATTTTTTTTAGAGCTTGAAGGACAGAAGGAACGTTATTGGGAATTATGTGTAGTTTAATCAAAAAGGGATCAATATTACTCAAAATCTGTTGAATCACATATTTTCAGACCTTTTTTAGTTGTGTGGAAAATGAGTATTTATGCATTTAAGCTTGCACGTTTGGATGCACATTATGTAAATTGCTTTTATGTCCCCTGTCGCAGCGCAAAAGGTGGGGATTGGAAGTACCATCCGTCCATTTATCCCTTTGTGCATGTCGTCAGTGTAATAACTTGGTAAATAAGTGAGGAACCAACTTCAATTTTGGTTTGTGGCTGCATCTAAACATAAGAAATTTTCAAAAATTGGGTCGCCACCCTAAAATCTAAGCTGGCTGCTGCCTTATACAGTATACTGTACATGTAAAATTTGTAAGCTGGATAACTTAAAAATGAAGGAAGTTGGCCCGTTCCTTTTTGGTGTGTAGCTGCATCTAGGCATAAGAAAGGTTCCTATGAAAAACTAGGTTGCATTTAATCAGATTAATCACACTTTGAGGTTGTGATTAATCATGATTAATCACTATGCTTAACTTTGTAAGCTGGAAATGTAAATATGCAAGTTTTCATAAAATGTTGAAGAAAATGTTTTATTGTCTCAAACAAAACAGTTTTCAAGGTTTTCATACTCGGTAAGGTTTACAGAAGTCATATACAGGTAGTCCCCTACTTACGAACGAGTTCCGTTCCTACGTCTGTTCGTAACTCAAATCGTCGTAAGTCAAAAAACACATACACACTGGCCGCCCCATATACACGTACATGTACGGTACTGCCCCATACACGTACATATACAGTACAGTACTGTACAGTTACCAAGCACTTTGCCTATCCTAACACAGTAGCCTACATAATTATCAAAAAACACATACAGTACATTTGGAGCCATAATGAAGGAAAAGAGTCAATTTCTTACTGGTAGCTGGTGAATTTTTTCCTCCATCTGTTAACATGTTAGCTCGTTGCACCTCTGAGCTCTGCAGCTTCCTGCTGCTTCACGCGGTCCAAACTGTTTACAGTAAGGCCTGTTGGCATGTTAGCTCCATACATTTGGAGCCATAATGAAAAGAAAAAAGAGTTAATAACTTACTAGGAGCTGGTGAAGCCGTTTATCCGTGTGTTGGCATGTTAGCTCTGTGTCCCGGCAACATCCGAGGCCTCGAAGACGTTCCTCCGCCTGTTAGCATGTTAGCTACGTGTCCCGGCAACATCCGAGGCCTCAAAACCTTTTTGCCGCGTGTTAGCATGTTAGCTCCGTGTCCCACCAACATCCGAGGCTGCCAGGCGGAGCATCGAGGCGAGCTCCCGGCCGCAGCAGGCCTCTCCGCCGCTCGTCGGCTCCGTGTCCCCGGTGGGGCCGGCTGATGGCAGGGACAGTAGCGGCGGGATGGTCACCGGATCCCGCGGTGAGCTGGTGGTGTCGGCTGCGTGGTGGGATGCGGCGGAGCGATTGGTGGCTGCTGCTCTGGGCCTGAGACGTCCACAGAGTTCACAGAGTGTTTCCAGCTCATGTATCCGAGCGAGGCAGCCTCTGATCGGACACACGGTCCGTCCAAAGCCGGTTGTCTAGGCCGGAGCTAACCGAAGCTAACCGAAAACTGCCGGACACTGCCGAAAACTGACGGAAACTGCGTAAATCGGCTTCTAAATAATAATAATACTTTATTTATAAAGCCATTTAAAACAACCACAGCTGCAACAAAGTGCTGTACACTTAAAAAAAAATAATAATAATAAAACCAGCCACCCCCATTATTTGAGGAAACTTTTGTTTTTGTTTTATATTGCTGAAAAATATAGTTTTATTTTATTTATTTTTTCAAATGATTGGGATGGCTATGGGGGTTTGTGTGTTCAAGATTAATCCATGGCCACCATTGGCCACCCCTGGACTCTTGTCATTGCATTTGGTGTTGGATAATATTGCTTCCTCTACTCGCAAAGGTCCATCACTCTGTGCCACCTCAGTCAAGAAAAAACAGCTGGACTTAAGTTTTTGATTCAGCTTTGGTCTAGATTAGATTTATAATGAGAGGAAGTTGTGATAAACCAATGCAAACCCAATAGTTTGTTGTTTGTTCATTTCATATCTTTGTCTTGTGTCCATGCAGTCGCTATGGTACCCCAGATGAGCTGAAGCAGCTGGTTGATGTGGCTCACTCGATGGGCATTGTG
This sequence comes from Garcialebias charrua, assembly GCA_038048925.1. NCBI lineage: Eukaryota > Metazoa > Chordata > Actinopteri > Cyprinodontiformes > Rivulidae > Garcialebias > Garcialebias charrua. The sequence continues at coordinate 9,353 of JBBPBX010011436.1, read as the reverse complement.
GTGTTGTTGGACATGGTTCATAGCCATGCGTCCAAGAACACAGAGGACGGCCTTAATCGCTTTGATGGGTCTGACTCATGCTTCTTCCACTCACCACCCAGAGGGGAGCATCTTTTGTGGGACAGCCGCCTCTTCAACTATTCCAGGTAGATTTCATCTGAATACTGTAGATACTAAATCGGTTTTTCTCATTTTTAATATACTGCATTATTCTTTAATTTATGTGCATCCAATTGCATATGATTGTCTATTGTCTTTGTCCACTGATGTCATCACTCCTTATTAAAATCAGGTCTCTCTTGTAAATGAGTCCTCGAGGCTCATTGGGATTAACCTGTATAAATAAAGGTTGAATGAATATATTTTTGCTTCATTAAAAGCTGTCGGTGGTTAGATTTGTCTTCAATAAATGCAACGCCAGTCTATAAATTTTAATTTTTAATCTTTGTAATAGTATCAATATGTCATATTTAGAAAAATATATATAAAACAGTTGTGAAAATTTGTCTTCATCCTACCTGTTAGAAAAAACATGAACATTTATGATAAAAAAATAATAAATCTAGATCAAATATACAATACATTGAAATACGTATAAAAACTCAACTCAAGTAAATATTTTTTAAACCACTTGGGTAAAATACAATTCCTTATTTGGTTATATGTACATACCGGGACTAACCCTAACCAACTATCCAGGAAAATAGGGAATGTGGTAAAGAGGTGTTGTGAACAGGATGTGAACATCTTCATCCCTGAAAGAGTGACCGCTCTCACAGTGACAGCGGTCACTCTTTCAGGGATGAAGATGTTCACATCCTTGATAGAGAGGAACGATGGTTTGAGAGAGGAGTAAAGGAGGCCATCTTTGTGAAAAGAAACCGTCCATCATTAAACAGGGTGGAGGCCTCCAGGTTCAACTGTCCCCCTCTTACAATGCTGTTATTGCTAGTATCACTCAGCCCTCTGTGAATAGCAAACAACCATCAGGGTGCTAATGATCCATCGTTAGGCTGATGGTCCTCCTTGATCATGTGAGCAGCTGGTTTCAGGCTGTCATCAGCCAACTGGTTGATCCACTGTGAGAGGGTGCTATTTATAAGACTGAGCTGAATACAGCAGCTCAGACTGAGGAAGTCTTTCGGACGAAAGACGAAACGTTTTTCTACAATTTTTTTGTTTTGTTTTGTTTTTTGAATGTCCAGAGGACCAGACTTGTCTTTTTCAGATTTTTTTACCTGGATTATTGAGCATGCATCAAGGTATTACAATACAGTACATAAGTAACAAATTCAGATGATTTAGAACAATCAGTTTGATCAGAGCCATTTTACGGTAAGTCCATTGTGTTCCAACACAACAGCTCTCTTTTCTGTATAAGAGAGATACTTTGCTTTCAGTGCAAACCACGTTCCATTATGAATAATTTATTTAAGTAAAACCAACAAGAAGCAACCAGATAAAAGGACTAAAGCCCCAGCTGTGTGCGTTGCCAGGTTTTTAATAAAGTTAATGTTGCAATAATCGGGTTAAAAGGATATTGTTAATTATATTAACGATGTTCAGTCAGGTCATGTAAACGGTTTCTTTTGTTGCTAAGATGTTTCATCCTTCATCCGAAGGACTTCTTCAGTCTGAGGAACCCACCAAACTACATTGAATCCCACAAACGGCTCACCTCCAGAGTGGAATTCATTTGTGGGATTCAGTTTGGTTTAGTGGGCTCCTCAGACTGAATAATAATAATAATAATAATAATAATGTCTATTCCTGTCATCTGCGTATGTTCCCATACACAGACGAAATTCGTCTCTGCATTTAACCCAACCACCTACCAGGTGGTGCAGTGAGCAGCCCGAAAGC
>JBBPBX010011435.1:6124-55921 GCA_038048925.1 Garcialebias charrua | reverse complement strand
ATTCAGGGGTTCTGGAGAGGAGGGTCCGTCGGATAGTCGAACCTCGGATTCAGGAGGAGCAGTGTGGTTTTCGTCCTGGTCGTGGAACACTAGACCAGCTCTACACCCTCAACAGGGTCCTGGAGGGTGCGTGGGAGTTTGCCCAACCAGTTTACATGTGCTTTGTAGACTTGGAAAAGGCATTCGACCGCGTCCCTCGGGGGGTTCTGTGGGGGGTACTCCGGGAGTATGGGGTACCAGGCCCATTGATATGGGCTGTTAGGTCCCTGTACGACCGGTGTCAGAGCTTGGTCCGCATTGCCGGCAGTAAGTCAGGCTCGTTTCCGGTGAGAGTTGGACTCCGCCAAGGTTGCCCTTTGTCACCGATTCTGTTTATAACTTTTATGGACAGAATTTCTAGGCGCAGCCAAGGTGTTGAGAGGATCCGTTTTGGTGGCCTTAGAATCGCTTCTCTGTTTTTTGCAGATGATGTGGTCCTATTGGCTTCATCAGCTCGTGATCTACAGCTTTCGCTGGAGCGGTTTGCAGCTGAATGTGATGCGGCCGGGATGAGGATCAGTTCCTCCAAATCCGAGGCCATGGTCTTGAGCCGGAAAAGGGTAGCATGCCCTCTCCGGGTCGGGGAGGAGGTCCTGCCCCAAGTGGAGGAGTTTAAGTATCTCGGGATCTTGTTCACGAATGAGGGAAAACTGGAGCGTGAGATCGATAGGCGGATAGGTGCAGCGTCCGCAGTGAAGCGGGCGCTGTACCGGTCTGTCGTGGTGAAGAGAGAGCTGAGTCAAAAGGCAAAGCTCTCAATTTACCGATCGATCTACGTTCCCACCCTCATCTATGGTCATGAGCTTTGGGTTATGACCGAAAGAACAAGATCTCGGATACAAGCGGCTGAAATGAGTTTTCTCCGCAGGGTGGCTGGACTCTCCCTTAGAGATAGGGTGAGAAGCTCAGTCATCCGGGAGGGACTCGGAGTAGAGCCGCTGCTTCTCCACATCGAGAGGAGCCAGTTGAGGTGGCTCGGGCATCTGGTTAGGATGCCTCCTGGACGCCTCCCTGGTGAGGTGTTCCGGGCATGTCCCACCGGGAGGAGACCCAGAGGAAGACCCAGGACACGCTGGAGGGACTATGTTTCTCGGCTGGCCTGGGAACGCCTTGGGATTCCCCCAGAGGAGCTGCTCCAAGTGGCTGGGGAGAGGGAAGTCTGGGCCTCCCTACTTAGGCTGCTACCCCCGCGACCCGACCCCGGATAAGCGGAAGAAAATGGATGGATGGATGGAAAATACAAAAGAATATAAAATACATTTAGTAAAGTTAATGATAAGCTAGTCTAAAGAGATGTGTTTTCAGGGCAGTCTTGAACAGAGAAAGGGAGGTGGTGTTTCGAAGGTATGGCGGTAGAGCGTTCCAGAGGTAAGGGGCAGAGTAGGTGAAAGCCCTGCTCCCCATGGTGGAGAGGTGGGCAGAGGGTACATGGATATGACAAAGACCATGCAGAATAATGTAGTATTTTAATTCAATAACAGAGAAAGCTATGTAGCCTCTGTAAGTAGGTCTAGGGGAAAAAATATCGGTATTGGTATCGGCTATCGGCCAAATTAATTCCAACGTATCAGCATATCGGATATCGGTCAAAAATCCAATACCGTGCATCCCTAAATTTAATTATTCCAAACGGAATTTATTTAATTACATTGAATAAAAATATAAGAACATCAGGATGTTACTTCAAAGAAAAATAAATTTATGTGGTTAAAATAAGGTTTGAACTCCAGAGGCGCTAATGATTCATTCATAAATACTTCAGTTCTGTATGTTTCAGCCCTGCTGATGTGGTACCTGGGACAATGGTTGTTTTCAGAGGCCGCACTTCCAGCCCCTGTGTTGGATACTGCAGGGGACTGTTGGCCTCTGCGATAATGAGAGCATCTGCAGGAGTCTTTGATCTGAGGAGATAGGTTTGCATCAGAATATGTATATAAGTATAAACTGAAAATCTCAATTCAGATCAGCAGGGTAAAGAACTTTAATTCAGACCCTTTTGAGTGGGGCGCTGCAGAAAGCCTATTATCTTACTTGTTGTAGATAGCTCTTTATACAACCTCAGTTTAGATTGATAAGCTAACAGCTAGTCACTTAAAGTTACGTCTTATTTTACTGTTGAGGTTACCTGCTCTGAAAACTTCTGTACTCTTTGGCCCGTCTCTTCTTCATTTCCTCCAGCTCCGAGGCATCAAAGGCTGTGTGCAGCAGGTGGGCCGACACCCGCGGAAACAAGAGTTGAGCAAAGGGCAGGTTAACTCCTCCGCTCTCGCCCTCACATACACACCCATTACGTGCCAGCAAGCTAATCATGAGACGCAGGAGATCAGATTGTAGCTCAGCAGTTTTCTGATAGAAGGTTTTTGAGCATAAATAATTTCTGATTTGATAAAGACAGATGTTACCTCGCTACACCATCCTTGACATGAAAAGGGATGTTGTCTAACTGGTGACTGGGTTCTGGGAGCTTTTCTTCTGGATGTCTCTCTCCTGGTAGCCCGGGTCTCTGCCATACGTCCACTGTGGTGTAAGCCCGAGTGGGCCATGAGTGGAGGAGAGCCAACACGAGCACCACAGACACCAGGACAGCGAGCAGCACTGTCTTCTTCAGAGACCGCATCCTAAAACCTGCCAGACACAGATACAGTATGTTTGTTGGGGGTCTTTCCGAAACAAGCCTCACATTGATAACACACTGAGAGACTCTTTAGGTGTAAAAGAAATTTCATACAGCGCACATCTATTCACAATTCAGTGTTAGGTCCTGTGGGCCTCTAAATGGTATGGCCTTCCAGTTATGATAAGACTGGTGGCGTTGTTTTGTCTTATAAGCTTTGTTTAGATGAGCAACCTCTGACAATTTGAGGTCAGACAGTTATTTGAAATCTATTTTGTCAAAGCCATTTTCAAACTGAAATTCGAAAACAGCTGCGTGTTAGTAACAATACAACGATCCAAAAATACATGAAAACTGGTTTCTGAATAGATAAAACAGGACAACACTGGGTTTCTGGAAAGGCCTTCACAAATTTTGACCTCAACACAGCTGGAAGTTTGTGCTTAAAACATGAGATTGTGCAAGAAAACAGAAAAGCAACAAAACCAACTCCAGGAATGCAGAGCAGAAATCAAATCATGGGTGTCACTAAACTTTTACATTTTAATGAACTAAAGACTGATGTAACGTTTAAGAACTAAAGACTGATGTAACATTTAAGAACTAAAGACTGATGTAACATTTAAGAACTAAAGACTGATGTAACGTTTAAGAACTAAAGACTGATATATGGTTTAAGAACTAAAGACTGATGTATGGTTTAAGAACTAAAGACTGATGTATTGTTAAAGCCCAGTGATGCTTCCAAAGTCCACGCTGATCTGGATCCTTTAATAATAATAATAATAATAATAATAATTATTATTATTATTATTATTATAATTTTATTTAAAAGCGCCTTTCAGGACACCCAAGGACACTTCACAGCAAGAAACATATCACAGAGATTGTGTAAAAACAAACAACAAGCACAGTGCAGACATCAGGAGACTAAATTAAAATATAAAATAAATAAAGAATATAAAATACAAAAGAATATAAAATACATTTAGTAAAGTTAATGATAAGCGAGTCTAAAGAGATGTGTTTTCAGAGCAGTCTTGAATAGAGAAAGGGAGGTGGTGTTTCGTAGGTCTGGCGGTAGAGCGTTCCAGAGGTGAGGGGCAGAGCAGGTGAAGGCCCTGCTCCCCATGGTGGAGGGGCAGGCAGAGGGTACATGGAGATGTAGCGAAGAGGAGGATCTGAGAGAGCGAGATGGGATGGAGATTTGTAGGAGGTCAGAGAGGTAAGGAGGGGCAAGGTTGTGGATAGCTTTGAACGTGAGAAGTAGAATTTTGAAGACAATGTGTGATTTAACCGGGAGCCAGTGGAGCTGCTGCAGGACAGGAGTGATGTGGTTATAGTAGGAGGTTTGAGTGATGACACGGGCAGCTGAGTTCTGGACCATCTGTAACTTGTGGAGAGATTTGTTGGGGAGGCCGTAGAGAAGGGAGTTGCAGTAATCAATACGGGAAGTCACAAGACTGTGCACAAGGATGTCTGTGGAGCGGGTGTGAGAGAAGGAAGGAGATGGTTAATATTACGGAGGTGGAAATAGGCAGACCGAGTAACATTGTTGATGTGTGAGGTGAAGGAGAGAGTGGTGTTGAGGATGACACCGAGACTCTTGACCTGAGGAGAGCGGGATAGCAGAGAGTTGTTAAGGGGGATGAGAAGATGTTCTGATTTTGAAATAGTTTTTGGTACCAACAAGAATTATTTCTGTTTTGTTACTGTTTAGTTGAAGGAAATTGTTAGAAAACCAATGATTTAGCTCATTGAGACAGTCGGTGAGGATGGAGGGTGGTGGAGTTTGGGTTTGTAGACAAGTAGAGCTGTGTGTCATCAGCATAGCAGTGGAAATGGACACTGTATTTGCAGAAGATGTGACCTAGAGGAAGGAGGTAAATGATGAAGAGGAGGGGTCCGAGGACAGAGCCTTGGGGGACACCCGTGGAGACGGGGGAGGACTGGGAACGGAAGGATTTAATCTGAATGAATTGAGTGCGGTTGGAGAGATAGGAGTTGAACCAGTCTAACGGAGTACCTGAGATGCCAATGGAGGTTAGTCTGTTGAGGAGGATAGAATGACAGATGGTGTCGAAGGCAGAACTTAGATCAAGAAGAATGAGGATGGACAGAAGACCAGAGTCAGCGACAAAGATGCTCAATGCAACATCTGACAATGATTTTAGACTTGATACCGATAAAATCAGTGAGTCCAGCTTTTATTACTTGAGATAACAGGCCAAGGTCAAACCACTTCTTTCACGGCATGATTTTGAGATTTTAATCCATGCTTTTATCACAACTCGTTTACACTGCAGTCATTTTTGGGCGGATCCAGTCTTTTATTTAATTAACTTCAGCTGGCTCAAAATGCTGCTGTTCACCTTTTAACTGGTACTAAAAATGAGAGTATATCACCCCTGTTTTATGAGACTCCCTACGTTGGTTCCCAGTTTGTTTTACTGAATTAATTTTGAAGTTCTTTTATTTGTTTTCAAATGTCTTCATGGTCTCGCCCCACAGCATCTGTCCGACCTGCTCCAGCTCCAGTTTCCTCTCGCTCTCTCACGTTGGCAGACTATTTCCTGGTTGTGATCCCAAAGTTTTAATTCAATTCAGTTTATTTATAGAGCGGCCAAGTCACAACAGGAGTCATCTCAGGGCACTGAACAAAAAACATTCATATATAAAAATAATAAGTTAACAAAATCATTCATAAACAATAATAATTTTACACCATTTATCAGAGGAGCAGACGGCTTTGAATTTAACTATTGTAGAACTCTCATCTTGAGCAAGCATGAAGGCGACAGTGGACAGTTGCAATGCAATATAGTCCAGTCTAGACGTGGCAAATGCATGAACTAGTTTGTTTGCCTTAGGACAACAGATGCAAATTAGCTATTGTGCTAACTCCGGCATATTTACATTGATGCTTACTGCTGTCATGTTGATTAATATGCATTGTCCTAACTTAAATAAATTAATAAATGAAATGAAATGAAATGAAAAAAAACTCCCCCATGAGGAAGAAACCTTTAGCAGAACCAAGTTCAGGACAAGCGGCCATCTGCTTCGACCGGCTGGGTTTGAGAGGAACAGGAAGGAGGAACAGATACACAATGGCAGGTCAATAAGCACATGTTAAGATAGAAATAGTATGATAAATATTAAATTGTAACAATTCATTTAAAGAAATTAGGTCAATTTGTCCTCTAGTCGTTTAAGCTTAAGGCAGCAAAATAATCCAACCCTAACTACTGTATAGGATTTATCAAAAAGGAACATCTTAAGCCCAGTCTTAAAACTAGACAACGTGTCAGCCTCACGGACAAAAACTGGAAGTTGATTCCACAAGAGAGGAGCCTGATAATTAATAATAATAATAGTAATAATAATAATAATAATAATAATAATAATAATAATAATACTAATAATAATAATAATAATAATAATAATAATCATCATCATTTAATTTAAAAGTGCCTTTCAGGACACCCAAGGACACTATTTGAAACACTAATTGAAAAATGTTCCTCCCATTCTGCTTTTGGAAACTTTAGGAACTGCAAGTAAACCTGAAGTCTAAGAGCGAAGTACTCTATTAGGAAAATATGGAACAATAAGATATTGAATATAAGATGGAGCTAGGTTGTTGAGAGCTTTGTAGGTTTGAAGTAAGATTTTTTATTCAATTCTGGATTTGACAGAGAGCCAATGGAGAGAAGCTAAAACTGGAGAGATATGATCTCTCCTACTAACTCCAGTTAGGACTCTGGCAGCAGCATTTTAGATAAACTGAAGACCTTTTAAACTTGGACACCCAGAAAACAAATCCAATGCAATAGTCCAGTCTAGACGTGGCAAATGCATGAACCAGTTTGTTTGCATCATTTTTAGATGTTTCTAATTTTAGTGATATTACGCAGGTGGAAGAAGGTGGTTCTAGTACTGTATTTAATGTGGGGGATAAAAGACATGTCCTGATCAAAAATAACACCAGATTTTTAATATTAGAGCTGGAGGCCAGATTAATGCCATTCAAGGAGGGTGAGAGACTGAAAAATGTAACTGACTTTATCGTTTTTAAACTTGCTTTTATGTGTTTCACTTTGTTCTTTTATTAGCGTACAGCAATTTGGCCATTTTCAAAAGTGTTTTATTAACAAAGTTGTATTGTATTGTGAAAACATAAACTTAATCATCAAGTATACTGGTAAATGTTCGTCTGTGTTTTCACATTCCTTTTGCAGCTCAAAACAAATCAATTTACAATTCAGGAGGAAGGAAACATTCAAACAGTAAAGCTTAATTTTAACAGTGTGAAACAAATAATCAGATTGTGAACAGAACAACAACAACAAAAACATTGCTATAAATGGACTTCATACCACTTGCTTTATGATTACATTTTTAGTAATAAAGTTTAGAATACGCCAAACATTTATTTTAATAATAAAAAGCACAAATTGCATTTAAGTCTAGATGTTGTAACTAATTATAACATTTTTGACTCAAGTTTTTCCATTTTTTTTAATTTTAGATTGATTGAATTTGCATTTTTATCCATCCTTAGTTGTTATTTTTAGTTCAAAATCATGGGAGAAAAGCATTTCGCCTCACTATACTTTGAAAACAGTTGGAGTGACATGAGAATCCTTGAACTATTACCCTTCAGAGCTGGCACACCCTCTCTCAGCGTGACTCAAGCTCTGATTTTAATATTTACAAGCACAAAATAATTTGCATTTGGTATTTGTTTTCTCCTCCTTTGCTTTTCTAGTCCAGCTCCTCCCTTTTCACTTCTCTAATCTGTCTCCGCCAGCAGCAGATCTTTCTCATTTCTTCTTCAAATGTGACAAACACGACAATCCTTCACACTTATTTTTGTTTGTGGCTGTTTGCATGTTTGAATCGCTCACGTTAAAGAGACATAAGGGTTACAGGAAAAAGATGGCAGCGGTTCTCCCTTTTGGAAAGGACGAAAAGTAGGAACGCACATAAATGGATGAATATGATTTTTCTGAAGTTTCTGCTTGAAGAATGACACCCAAACAAACTGCAATTACAAATACTAAATCATTTTGGCGTCAAAATAAAGCTAAAACATGTGAGACATCATCAAAAGTGTAAGCATCACAACAGATCTTATCGTTCCAGAGAAAATAAAGATAGAACATAGAAAATAATAGACCTTGCATTAGCTCCATGTTGAATCTGTTCTGTACACACCAAGTACTGCAGATTGCAAATTTAGTCAAAAGCTGTTAAACAAATCAACCGTTCTTAAGCACCAAGCCTCACCCATGTGTCCAGGTGTTATTGCTCACTGGCTTTATCCAGTCAGTGAAGGGACAACGACGACTTTTGACATCCACATCTCCAGAAACAAAGTCGACAGTCACAGGAACGTGCAAGCTTCTGCCCCATCTGCAAACAAGAAAATAAAACTAATTAAAATGTGATTAGAAGAGCAGAATGGATATAAAAGCAAAGCTCTAAATGTGCATCGTTAATTGGTTGCAGAGGTCAGGTCTCTCTTGTAAATGAGTCCTCGAGGCTCAATGGGATTAACCTAAAGGTTGAATGAATAGAGGTACTGTATGTCTGTATGTGTGTATTCTGTTGGAATCCTGGCAAAAAACCCAATGCAGATAAGTTCTTGTTTTTGATTTTATACATATATCTTGTAATGTTTTATAGTTTTTGACACTTTGCTTAAAAAAATTAAAAAAAATCTGTATTTCTATCTTATGTTTTTCTATTGTTTATTGTTTAAGGGAATTCTACCATTGCTGTTCATAATTCTTTAGTTTGTAGCAGGTCGCTTTTGTAAAAATGAGATTTACCTGACTAAATAAAGGTTGAATGAATGTCCAAGGATGGCTCCCTGAGTTTCATTAAAATTTGTTTTCTGGTTTATGAGATACACAGACGATCATTCAGAACAACTTTGTCCATCCATCCATCCATCCATCCATCCATCTTCTTCCGCTTAACCGGGGTCGAGTCGCGGGGGTAGCAGCCTAAGTAGGGAGGCCCAGACTTCCCTCTCCCCAGCCACTTGGAGCAGCTCCTCCGGGGGAATCCCAAGGCGTTCCCAGGCCAGCCGAGAAACATAGTCCCTCCAGCGCGTCCTGGGTCTTCCTCTGGGTCTCCTCCCGGTGGGACATGCCCGGAACACCTCACCAGGGAGGCGTCCAGGAGGCATCCTAACCAGATGCCCGAGCCACCTCAACTGGCTCCTCTCGATGTGGAGAAGCAGCGGCTCTACTCCGAGTCCCTCCCGGATGACTGAGCTTCTCACCCTATCTCTAAGGGAGAGTCCAGCCACCCTGCGGAGAAAACTCATTTCAGCCGCTTGTATCCGAGATCTTGTTCTTTCGGTCATAACCCAAAGCTCATGACCATAGATGAGGGTGGGAACGTAGATCGATCGGTAAATTGAGAGCTTTGCCTTTTGACTCAGCTCTCTCTTCACCACGACAGACCGGTACAGCGCCCGCTTCACTGCGGACGCTGCACCTATCCGCCTATCGATCTCACGCTCCAGTTTTCCCTCATTCGTGAACAAGATCCCGAGATACTTAAACTCCTCCACTTGGGGCAGGACCTCCTCCCCGACCCGGAGAGGGCATGCTACCCTTTTCCGGCTCAAGACCATGGCCTCGGATTTGGAGGAACTGATCCTCATCCCGGCCGCATCACACTCGGCTGCAAACCGCTCCAGTGAAAGTTGTAAATCACGAACTGATGAAGCCAGTAGGACCACATCATCTGCAAAAAACAGAGAAGCGATTCTAAGGCCACCAAAACGGATCCTCTCAACTTTGTCCATGTCAAATGTAAAATAATAATAATAATTATGCCCTCTCAGGGCTTCATTAGCCGCTTGAGTCAATCTGCTGCCTCCCAGGGTCTGATGAAGACGAACCTTCTGTGTCGAGATGCAAATAGAAATGTCCAATATTTATCTATCTTTATATTATATTTAATCAATATTTGCACAACTCTGCTGTTTGAAATTAAATGGCCATAAAAATACTTCTTGGTATAGTGCACAGTTTGTCACATTTGTGTTTAAAAACAAGAGAGATATGTGGGCACTTGTCTAATGGTCGCTGAAAAAATAATCTGAAAACGTTCACTTCTGTTAATCTGACTGTCTTCACTTTATTCTAACAGCAACGTGTTATCATAACTGACTATCTCCAAGGTATATTCAACACTTGCTCTTCTCAAGGGCGGACGTCTCCTCTTGGTGNGGGGGGGGGGCGGGGGGCACTGGCCCCCCCGGCCATCTGATTGGCCCCTCAGCGGCCCCCTCAGACAAAAAAACAAATTTTTTTAAAAATTTTTTGTACTTCATTGTGTGTGTTGCCTGTTTGTTTGTTTGGACAGCACTTTGGTTGGCCTTGTCACTGTTTTAAGATGATTTGACTTGACAATTGACATGTCACGACACCCGGTCATTCCTGCACAGTAGGTGGCACTATGTACCATAATGGGTTGTGACACTTGTGACTGTTACATGCTCAAAGCAGCAGGGGGCAATGTGTACCATTTAAGTTTTTTTTTTTTGGGGTACTTCATTGTGTGTTTTATGAGTGTGGACAAAGTCAAACACTAAAGCTGTTTAGAAAAAGACTTGATTTCTAAACTTAAAAATATTTAGATCACAGATCAAAAGTTTAAACTGAGAGAATGTATCATTTTAAGGGAAAAATATGTTGTTTCAAAATTTCATAGCGTCAACAAATCCCAAAAAAGTTGGGACAAGTCCATTTTTACCACTGTAAGTGGACCCCTTACCGATAGCCTTGGCCCCCCCTCGGCCCCCCCAGCAATAAAAGTCTAGCTCCGCCACTGCTTTGGACACCCCTGGTGTAAAACAGAATTCTAGCCAAGCAACTTTTCTTACCCACTGGCAGATTTTGTCACATTTAGGAACATTTGTCTCGAGCAGTGCTGTTTTTGCATGTGACTGAACATGTTGTTCACCTTCGCAGGGCTCCGGTGACGGCCGTTTGGGTTTGTGTAACGTGAGCAACAGAAACACGTGCACACCCTGTAGCTTGTTTCTCACAATATGAGCTCCATGATGAAGGAGGGGATCATCTCTCCACCAGACCATCCGAATAACAAGCAGCTGCTCTCCTCCCTGCCTCCTCTGCCTCGTCTCCATCCGGCCTCTCTCCGTCCTGGTGAGGCTCCACCTGGAACCTGAACTCAATCACACACAAATGAATCGAAACACGCAGTTTCAAGGTGTGACGTGAAGCTCGATCGCAGCCTGAATGAATGATTTAGCATGTTTGTGGTGAAAAAGAAGTGATTAAACGCAGGAGAAGAGGGAAAAGTGTTTTTTGTTGTGAACTGACAGACATGGCTGCACGTGGGAGGCCTCAGGTTGCAGTCGGCTAGCTGAGCTGAGCGTCGGATGAAGCCGAGACGACGAACAAAGAAAACTGACACTTTATCCTTAGGGGTTATGCCATGAAATTAAATCTAACCCACACATTCATTCATGCTGAGGCGGAGGAGATTAGGGATGGTCGTAAATTATTAGAACCATTTATTTTATTGATTAATTTCCAGGGTGGAATGATTAATCAACAAACAGCTTTATTAGATTTTAAAAACAAAAATTGGGCACACAAGTTTGACTTTGTTGAGGATTTATTTTACATTTGTATTTATTATTCACGCAAGCTGATATTTGACGACTTATATTGGCAGAATTGGTGCAGTTCAATTATTTATTTCACAAACTCAACTTTAAAGCATGGTCCACAAGTTTTCAATAAGATTATCCAATCAATCAGAAACCAGATGTGATGTGGGTTTGGGATCAGTTTCCTGTTGGAACGACCAACGTTGTCCAAGTTTCAACCATGAGGTGAAGTTAGAGGCTTGGGAGGTAAACAAGTGCATCTCAATAACTCAATGAATGAAAATATTCTGAAAAAGTTCAATATTTTTGTATTTTCAGTCATTTCAGAAAGTGACCCTCATTTATGACATAGATTAACTAGAGTGAAACATTCCAAGCCTTTATTTATTTTCATTTTGATGATTATAACTTACAAATAATAATGAAAACCCAAAAGGAAGTTAGAATATTCCAGAGCCAGCTGTTGGTTCTTTGTCCGTGTGAGTCCTTCTGGAAAATGACTGCAGCATCTCCATGAAGCTCGTCAGCAGAAGAAGCATGAAGTCTCTAAAATGTCCTGCTAGATGATGTGTGGACATCAGAAAACACAGTGGACCAACACCAGCAGAGGACATGGACCCAAACCATCACTGACTGTGGAAACTTCTCTCTGGACAACATGGATTCTAATCTGGACCTCTCCACTTCCTCCAGAACTGACATGAACATTTACTTTCATCTGAAAAGAGGACGTTGGACCTCTGAGCAACAGTCCAGTTCTTTGTCTCCTCAGCAGGTAAGACACTTCTGATGTTGTCTCTGGTTCAGGAGTGGCTGGACTTAAGGAGTGAGACATTTGTAGATCATGTCCAGGAGTTCATCAGCTGATCAGGATGAGACACCTGGAGTTTATAATGATGAACCTCTGCACAATATTCTTATTTTCTGTTGGTTTTTCATTATTTGTGTAAGTTATAATCGTCAAAATGACAAGAAATAAAGGTTGGAAACATTTCACTCTGTGTACGATTAAATCTTTGTGATATATGAGTTTCACTTTCTGACAAAACCAAAATAACTTTTTCACAATATTCAACTTGTTTGAGATGCACCTGTACCTCCTTCAGTTTTTCAAGCCACCTTGTAGTACCACAGTATGATGATGCCACCACCATGCTTGACAGCTGGTTCAGCGTTCTTCAGTCTGGGAGCCTCACCTCGTCTGCTCCAAACCCTTCTCGTCACGGTGGATGAACACCTCAACATTTGTCTTGTCCGTTGAGCTGTCTGCACAGCTTTAAACTGGCCCCACTGTAGACAGACCAGTTCTTTGTCTCCTCAGCAGGTAAGTCACTGGCGTTCCACAAGTTTCCATTTCAAGGCTTGGGCTTCAGTGACTCCTAAACATCCTATTTAATTTGTTGCATCTGTGAATGACTTGCTCTATCCAACAAGTGCTGCCATGCAAATAATGTCAAAGAAAAACTACCAGCTGCAGTCAATCATGACGAGTTAATAGACTTGAGCTTTGTCAAGACAACCTTAGCACAACTTTTTCAAAGACTCAATTATTTGTTTTAAAAAATCCTTAAAGTTGTGTGTTGTATAATAATGTCACCCTACAAACACAACGGTCCCTAAAAGCCCAAAATTAATCTGACATTGTGCTCATGACAATGGTTGTATGGAAACATGTGACCACAGCCATCCATCTCCCACTCCTTTTGCTCCTTCTCCCTCAGCCAGTCCACCGTCAGACCAGGTCTACCTCCAGGCAGCAGCCATCTTCCAGCAGCTGCATAAAGAGAAGCCAGCAGCACAGCAACGTCTGCAGTATGACCAACGCACAAACACGCCGCTGCTCGAGGACGGAGACCACGCCGCTCAGAGACAGGCCTTCCAGCTCGCCTTCAACACACTCAAATGTAAGATTACACTCCCTGAAATGAGGAATCTGTCGTAATATAAGTTTCTGTGGCTCCAGCTGCAGCTCAGAACCTGCCCTGGACTGATGGTTGAATCAATCTGAACGTCTTCAGACCCGTATGATCTCTGTAAAGACAAGAAGAGTGTGTCCACTCCAGTATTTGCTCGTTGAAAAAGACCTTCAGCTGCAGCTCACTGCACATTAAATAGATGTACATTTCATTTTCCCCTGTCTTGTGACCGTGCTTATAAAAGTAGACTTTATAAAACACTGTTTTCAGAGATCCATGTGAATTATGTGTTGGGAACTCTTGTTTTCATTTCATAAAGTCTTATAAATTCTGTGGGATTTATAATCAATTTAACTATTATGGACTGATGAACCCTCAAAGATCTTAACATTAGCTCACGGCAAAACGCAAAAAGAACATATTTCAGATCAATTAATTTAAGTGCAATTTTTTTATTGAAAACTAGGATAAAACTAGCCTGGTTAAAACCAGACCCTTGTCCTTCACTTCACTTTGTACTAGGGTCTGGGATTTCTCCCATAGACAACGATTTCTCCGGTCAATTTTTGACCGGACCAATCAGAGAACAGAAGGCAGAGTTTTGTTAGTTTAGCCTGGTGAGGTCCAGGCTATTCAGATAAATAGCTCAGAAACCACTCAGTGGATATTTTTTCTGCTACCAGTGTGTAATTATATGTCTCTAATTTACTGACTGTTGGCCTAGATGAAACATTTGAGATAAAATTCGATTTTTTATCATTTATTTTCGTAGCGCACCCGAGGCTGTTTGGAAAATGTCAAACCGAAACAATTTAAATCCAGCAGATTTGACCATTTCGTGAATTGATTTAGGAACTGTTAAGCTCAGGAACACTTCTGATATAACGTCAGCTAAGAAATATATTTTTTCTCAGCAAAGAAATAATAGTTTTTTACCTTGTTTTCATGAAAATTCCTTCGTGGCGGCAGCCATTTTAACTGACGACGTCAGTCGACGTCGTTCAAAACTCCGCCTTCTGTTCTCTGATTGGTCCGGTAATCCGCCTTCTGTTCTCTGATTGGTCCGGTCAAAAATCGACCGGAGAAATCGTTGTCTATGGGAGAAATCCCAGACCCTAGTACAAAGCGAAGTGAAGGACAAGGGTCTGGTTTTAACCAGGCTAGGATACACCAGAAGAAACTCACTTTATGTGCATTGCATTACTGGTGTGGAGGGTTAATCTTAAACTATGGGCTTTATCACCTAAAATAAAGCAGATGTAAACTGCTACATAGAGTCAAATTAAAGATTAATGTGCATGATAAAAACTTTGAGATGGTCTTATGATGCAACCTTTCCATAGACCCCAGTTAAAAAGATCTGAACTAGTGCTTTAACTTTCTTACTACCTTCTAAATATAGAATCTAGCAATTTAGCAAGAATTAGACAATCCTTCTTTTTAGCTGTAACTTGTTAAGTGTTAATAACAAGTATTAATAGTATTATTAGTATTATAGTATTAATAATAAGTCAGGTATTATTATTATTCATTATTATTTTTATTATTAAAGTAGTAATTATTATTGCTCTATCAATATTTTTGTTTTATGAACATTTTTTTTAAAACTGTGACTTTACAATCATGCAATCTTAATTCATCCTGTAATTTTTAGTTAAATTCAATGAAGTGAAATGATGGACGTTTGGTGCATTGTCTTGCTCTCTCATTTAAAGTTAGCCACAAGCTAATTGTTAGCCACAAGCTGCTTATTAGCCTCATACAACATGTTAGCAACATCTTGTAACTGTATATAGCCTCAAGATACTTGTTAAACTCAAACTTTTCATTAGCCACAAGCTACTTACAGTATTAGATGCAAGCTTCTTGTTAGGCTTTAGCTGCTTGTTGCCAGAAGATACTTCTTAGCCTAAAGCTGCCCATTGGCTAAAAGCTACTTGCAAGCTTCTTGTTAAACTCAAGCTATTAGCCACCAGCTAATTGTTAGCCACAAACTGCTCATTAGCCACAAGCTGCTTGTATGATTCAAGCTGCTTGCTAGCTAAAGCATTTAGCTGATAGCCTTGTCTTTGTATAAAATGTTCAGCAGATCATTCTCCCTCCCATGTTCATTATACAGAGGACTGAGTATTTTGAGTTCAGCAGTACTTCACGATACAACTCAGAGTATTCAGAGGTGCGAGTCACATAAATGCCAGCAGATTACACCTGCAGTCTGAGGTGATATTATTATGACCGCAGCTGATACTTTGGGAATGACTGACCCGATTTATAGTGAATGAACAAGTTTCTCCATGAAACTAGAAGACAATAAATTCATGCCAACAACTACATAGGCTACTTGACTCAAAAAAGGCGTTCAATACAGAAACAACTTTATTTGTAACAGAAGACGTTTCGCTTCTCATCCGAGGAGAAAGCTCCTCGGATGAGAAGCGAAATGTCTTCTGTTACAAATAAAGTCCAGTTGTTTCTGTATTGAACGCCTTTTTTGATTTCATCATGTCCTGGATGACTGCGTACAGCATACATACTTGACTGTATTTCCCTAAATTGAGAAGACAAGTTTCTAAATTGTGCTAATGTTGCCTAATTCTGTTTAAAGTTTATTTTATTTCCTGCTTTGAATGTTTTTCAAATGCATTTCTGTCAAGCATCTATATGTCCTAGATGATTTTGCTGTCAGCGGTTCTGCTAAATTTAAATAAATATTTATTTAGAATAAGGGAAAAAAACATTATTGCTGTAGAAATAGCTAACACATCACATTATCTTTGTTCCACTCTAAAGAAATGAAAGATAGGCTGATTCATACATTCAGAGAAATTAGGAAAAAAAATATGTGCAAGACAGAGCAAAACTTACGACTAACTTGAGAGTTAACCTGTTCAGATTTCTGTGCTGGGAAAATCTGCTGATGCTCATTTTAAAATTTTTCCTTCCTAGATCAGGACCTACTTGAGGATGTAATCATCGACAGCTGCTTCCACACAGCTCAGCACATTGTGAGTCCCACTTGATCCGACGTTTGTTTGTTCAGACTCAAATCGAATGAGTGCACCGTGAAGCCCTGAGAGTTCTCCGTCTCCAGATGAGGCGTTCATAAGTGTTTAAAACAAATTTGTATTCAGATCTTATGACGTCTGCCTGCATGGTGCAGCAAGGCAAGTGAGAGAAGAAGGCACGTTCTGCAACATGAAGACTGTAAATTACACTATAAAACACTACAAGGACATACATGGATAATGAGGCGTGTGCAGCCTGTGTGCATGAGTGAGTGTTGGCTTTATGAGCAATCAATGAAACAGAGAAGTGACTGAGAGGTCGTAAGCTGATAAAACCACCACAGATCGTTTTACTATTCAGTACACATCCTTACTGCAACTTTCAGATTCCAACTTCTACCCACGCAGCCAAGCTCCATCTTTTGGTCGCACATTTTACAAGAAGTTTTGTCTTCCTGCACCGTGGTTACACCGGCCTGTGCAGACAGTGATCCAAATCCAGACGTATGTATGCACCTAAGACCATTTTTAAAATGATAAACGCATTCTTTGACCAAATACATATCGCATCTTGTGTGCCATAATTTAAAACATTTTGCCGGATCTTTAAGTGCTTAAAGGTATTTGGCTACTATCATGTCACATTTTTAGCTCAGTGTCTAAAAACAACTGGTTATAGATACTTTTGTGTTGATCTGTGGCTGCTTGTCAAAGTCAAAGTCAAAGTCAACTTTATTGTCAGAACTGCAATATGTACAGGACATACACAGGACCGAAATTGCGTTGTTGTGGTGTTGCTAATATGTAAGAGTAGAATCAGACTACTGTACTGCAGACGTAGCTCCGTTACGAACACCATGCTTTATTCAACACTTCTCAACTCTTCTTCTCTCCTCTACACATCCTGTTCTCTCCCTACTCGGAGGTTCCCCTGCTGTCAGTCTTATGCAATTGCAGGACACAACATTTCCCTTTTCCTGAAACAATTACTTACATGTAATTTTGTACAGTATACTTGACAGCAGAAAATCAAAGTAATCAAATTATTATTTCTGTAAGCCAACAGTAGTATGAAAGTTTACCCTTTTAACCCTTTGCATTACAGTATGAACAGTAGTAAATTTACTTGTCTTACAGAACAGTATGAACAGGAATAGTTTACATTTTTTCGCTCTAACTTTTTTTTTCAAAATATATTTATTTGAGTTTTTACAAAATAAACACAACATTCATACAATAAACAGACTAAATAAAATACCCCCACCCAAATAATTAAAAAAACAAAAAAACAATCAAAATACAATAAAAAAACAAGGTGTCTCATATTTCTTTTTACATTGTTCATTTCTTTTTTTTATGAGTTCAACTATAGATGTCTTCTCGTATTATTGTCTTTGGAAACTGAGGTCAGCACGTTCTTCAATTGCTTGCATTTTCATTTAAAGAGTCCAAACTTTTTACATACATAATGAAGGGGTTCCAAACACACTCAAACAGTTCTTGCTTGCCCTTTAACACATACGTTATCCTTTCTAAAGGAAGAGCTGATAACATTTGTTGTAGCCATTGATTTGCAGTAGGTCTATTCACGTTTTTCCAACATAACGATATACATCTTTTTGCATTAATCAAACTTAAATTAATAAACATTTGTTCATTATTAGTGTAGTTATGTCTTTCAGGATATAGCCCGAACACAAACAATTTTGGGTCCAAAATTATTTGTTTAGAAATGATTTTTTCAATTATATTTTTTACTTCTGTCCAAAATAACATAATTTCCCTGCAATACCACATACAATGTACCAGAGTCCCTTTATCCTCCACACACTTTGAACAAACATCAAGTATCTCCCCATTGTATTTATTGAGGTCTACAGGAGTTATGTAAACCCGCATTAACCACTTGTATTGAATCATTTTTAATGCTGTATTAATAGAGCTAGTGTGGGCCAGATTACATGCTATTTGCCAATCTTCCTCTGATAAGTCCATTATTATATCTTCCTTCCAAGCATTAAGTCTATCCTGTGATCCTTCAAGTGAATGGGATGTTAGTAAATGATAAAAATCTGATATTATACCTTTTTTTAAACTATCTTTTGTTAGCATTTCTTCTAAAGTTGACTTTAGAGGTTTTGTCAGCGCATTGTTCTGTGTTGTTTTTATAAAATTTCTGAGTTGAAGATATTTAAAAAAATGATTCTTATTTATATTAAATTTATTCTGTAACTCTTGAAAGCTCATTAGTGTGTCTGAGTTTGATTCATATAGATGTTCAATCATTTGGAGTCCTTTATCCTTCCATTCTTTAAATGTTGAGTCCGCTCTACCAGGTTTAAAGAATTGGTTTCCCCACACTGGGCTGAATAAAGATAAGTCATTTGATTCGTTTAGAATTTTTTTAACATCTCTCCATACTCTAATTGTATTTTTAAGAAATGGGTTTTTAGTTTGTTTTAGGAGCTTCAATATTGAATTGGAGTACAAATATGCTGGGAGTGTTAATGTTAAATCCTGTGTTTCCATATCAGCCCAATGTGGAGAGTCTTTTCTATAATAAAACATCATAGACCTAAGATGTACAGCGTAATAGTACCAGTGGAAATTAGGGCATTTCAAGCCTCCCCGATCATACGGGAGGTACAGTAATGTTAAGCGTATTCTGGATTTCCTATTTTTCCATAAGAAACGTGTCATCATCTTTCTTATTTGTGGTAAGAATTCAGGAGGAGGTGGAAGGGCAACATTCTGAAATACGTAGAGCACTTTTGGTAGTATATTCATTTTGATTAAATTTACTCTTCCAATCATAGATATTGGCAATGGCATCCATCTTTCTAAAGAATCACCTACTACTTTTAATATGTGTTTATAGTTATTTGCAGATATCTGTTCTATATTTGATGAAATGTGTATTCCTAAATACTTAAATTCATTTACTATCTTAAACTGTTGTATTTCTGGAGTTATATTAATCTTTTCATTCTTATCAAGGAGTAACATTGAAGATTTGTTTTTATTTATTTTATATCCCAATATCTCCCCATATTGTTTGATTATGTCCAGAATATGTTTTATTGAGCTACTTATTTTAGATACAAATAGAATAACATCATCTGCAAACAGGGAAATTCTGTGTTCATTGGATCCTACTTTGATTCCATAAATTTGCGGGTGTAAACGAATAGCAATAGCAAATGGCTCTATTGCCAGAGTAAATAACAAAGGTGACATTGGGCATCCTTGTCTGCATCCTCTACTGATCTTTATTGGTTTAGATATATTTCTGTTTGTTATAATTTCAGCTGAAGGGTTACTATATAATATTTTCACCCATTGGACAAACTTATTTCCACAATTAAACTTTTCCAATACCTGAATAAGAAATTCCCAATCTATCCTATCAAATGCCTTTTCGGCATCTAATGATAGAAGAGCTGAATCTGGTGATCCTTTCTTATAATAAATTATATTTAATACCCGCCTCACATTGTGGAAGCCTTGCCTTCCTAACATGAATCCATTTTGATCTTGATTTACTATTTTTGGCAAGATCTTTTGTAAACGTAATGCTAGCAATTTAGATATTATTTTCAGATCTGCATTTAACAAACTAATTGGCCTGAAATTTTCACATGTATCTAATGGTTTATCTGGTTTCGGTAAAAGAGTGATCATGGCTGCGTTTATTGACGGGGGAAGATAATTTGAGCTGAAGATTTCTTTAAACATATCTAGTAGTGGAGTTAAAAGTTTATCTTTAAAAATTTTGTATAAATCTATTGGGAGGCCATCAGGTCCTCCTCTTTTTCCTGATTTAATATTGTTGATAGCTTGTCCTAACTCTTCCTCTGTTATTTCTAAATTCAGGGTGTCCCTATCTCCTTCTGTAAACTTAGGTACAGTATATTTAAATTTGTTAAGAATTGATCTATTTTTTCTAATTTTATTTTTTCTTGCGCTTTATACAAATCCTCATAGTAATTCTTAAACGCTGAGTTTATTTGTTGTGGATCTTGTAAAGTTCGTTCATTTATTTTAATAGATGTAATTGGTTGCCTAAATTCTAACTGTTTTATTTGCCAAGCTAATAGTTTTCCTGTTTTATCTCCCTGTTCATAGAATGTTTGTTTAAGTCGTAGTAAACTTGATGCGGCTCTTGATGCTGAATGTTTATTGTATTCTGCTCTTAAAATTAATAATTCCTTTTCCAGTTGTGGATCTTGTTTTTTGTTTATTTTCTCTTGTATTGTTTTTATTTTATTTTCCAACTGTATTCTGGTTTTTTCAGTTTGTTTTGTCTTGGAACCTGTATAGCTAATGATATGCCCTCTAAGTAAGGCCTTGAATGCTTCCCATCTTATACACGCCGACGTTTCTATAGTATTAATCTGAAAAAATTATTCTACTTGTTTCCTTAGGTATTTCACAAAGTTTTCATCTCGTAGCCATTTGTGTTGAAATTGCCATCTTGGAGGATCTCTCTTTAGTTTATCATCTTTATAAACTAACCGGCACGGTGCATGATCTGAAATAACTATATTTTCATAGGAACATTCTTGGATTTTATACTGTAATTCTGTAGAAATTAAATAATAGTCTATTCTAGAGTAGGTTTTGAAAGTACTTGAATAGCATGAGTATGCTTTGTTAACTAAGTTTCTCTCTCTCCATTCATCACGTAACTCTAGCTCCCTCATCATAGTTTTTATTGCTGTTCTACAGTTATTATGTGATTGATCTGTTCCTGTTGACCTGTCCAAATTTGGATTTAATGTGCAATTAAAATCTCCGCCCATTATGTGTAACCCTTTAAGTGATGTTAGTGTGAGGAGTATATCGTTATAAAATTTATTATCATCTACATTTGGACCATATATATTAGTTAAAATTAGCATTTCTGACATTAAATAGCCTTGAAGTATTAGGTATCTTCCTCTTTTATCTTTAATTATGTTTTTAATTTGCAATGGTACCGATTCGTGAACTAAAGTCATTACCCCTCTAGACTGAGAAGTGTATGGTGCCGTATAAATGCTGCCCTTCCACCTCCTTTTTACCTTTAACAAGTCCTCATCAAGAAGATGTGTTTCTTGGAGGAACACAATTTTTGAATCCATTTCCTTTAATCTGTTCATAACTTGTTTAACTTTTTGAAGACGTTGAAGACCTCTGCAGTTCCATGAAATAAAATTAAACTTTACTGTTTGAGACATACTGTAATAAAATTAGTCCATTAAACAAATTTGCATTGTTTGAGACACAACAACAACAAAAAAAGATGTTAAATCGCACATCCATCACACACAACTCCACTAAATACAAAACATAAACATCCCTCCCCGCTCCAACCCCCCCTCCCAGGGTTGAGAGAATCCGCTTCCACTTCTCAACTTCTTCTTCTCTCCTCTACACATCCTGTTCTCTCCCTACTCGGAGGTTCCCCTGCTGTCAGTCTTATGCAATTGCAGGACACAACATTTCCCTTTTCCTGAAACAATTACTTACATGTAATTTTGTACAGTAGACTTGATAGCAGAAAATCAAAGTAATCAAATTATTATTTCTGTAAGCCAACAGTAGTATGAAAGTTTACCCTTTTAACCCTTTGCATTACAGTATGAACAGTAGTAAATTTACTTGTCTTACAGAACAGTATGAACAGGAATAGTTTACATTTTTTCACTCTAACTTACAAAACCTGACAACCATCTTGGTGCATTTCTATCTCTTTGACTTCTTCTCAACACAGCAAGCGGTTCATCAGTATTTCCTGGCAGTGCATATGTATCGAGTACAGTATCATCATTTTGTTCTGAAGCACGTAGGATTTGTTTTGGGAAGAGTGCAAGTTTTGAAGCATTCCACTTGCGCCCATCACTCAGTAAGAAAGTATTTGGACCAACTTTCTTTATTACAGTACGTGGTTCTGTAAATCTGGAAGATCCTTTGGAAACGTGATCCGGTCTGCGAACACGAACCGTGTCACCCACGTTGAATGTTGGTACTTTAGCTCTCATTTTCTTGTCAGTATATTCCTTCATTTTGTTTTGCTTTTGTTTCACCCTCTGTTGTATTTGAGCTTGGCTTTTGCTCTTCAGTTCTACTGGGAGTATGTTTAACTTGGTACGCATCTTTCTGTTCCTCAGTAGTTCAAATGGAGTCACTCCGGTGGTTGCATGAGGAGTAGCTCGGTAGTTGTGAAGGAATTCAGTGACAGCTTCCTTCCATGAGCTGTGACTTCTTTCAGCTGTTTGTATGCAGTCTTTAAGCACTCTGTTAAACCTTTCCACAGCACCATTTGCTCTAGGATAATATACACTTGACTTTAAGTGCTGTATCTCTCTCTCTCTCTCTCTCTCTCGCTCTCTCTCTCTCTCTCTCTCTCTCTCTCTCTCAGGAAAGTACTAAACGCATGCGAAGTAAACTGAGTACCATTATCTGAAACAAGATACATCGGTACATGATGACACCCCTATGATGAGTACAATTAATGGACTAAGTTTTCCCTCGCCCGGACGCGGGTCACCGGGGCCCCACTCTGGAGCCAGGCCCGGAGGTGGGGCACGCTGGCGAGCGCCTGGTGGCCGGGCTTTTACCCATGGAGCTCGGCCGGGCACAGCCCGAAGAGGAGACGTGGGTCCCCCTTCCCATGGGCTCACCACCTGTGGGAGGGGCCAAAGGGGTCGGGTGCAATGTGAGATGGGTGGCGGCCGAGGGCGGGGACCCTGGCGGTCTGATCCTCGGCTACAGAAGCTGGCCATTGGGACATGGAATGTCACCTCTCTGGTGGGGAAGGAGCCTGAGCTAGTGTGTGAGGTTGAGAGGTTCCGACTAGAAATAGTCGGACTCACCTCAACGCATGGCTCTGGCTCTGGAACCAGTTTCCTTGAGAGGGGTTGGACACTCTTCCACTCTGGAGTTGCCCCTGGTGAGAGGCGCCGAGCAGGAGTGGGCATACTGGTTGCCCCCCATCTTGGTGCCTGTACGTTGGGGTTCACCCCGGTGAACGAGAGGGTAGCCTCCCTTCGCCTACGTGTGGGGGGACGGGCTCTGACTGTTGTTTGTGCCTATGCACCAAACGGCAGCTCAGACTACCCACCCTTTTTGGAGTCCTTGGAGGGGGTATTGGAGAGTGCGCCTCCTGGGGACTCCCTTGTTCTACTGGGGGACTTCAACGCTCACGTGGGCAATGACAGTGAGACCTGGAGGGGTGTGGTTGGGAGGAACGGCCCCCCTGATCTGAACCAGAGTGGTGTTCTGTTATTGGACTTCTGTGCTCGTCATGGATTGTCCATAACGAACACCATGTTTAAGCATAAGGGTGTCCATATGTGCTCTTGGCACCAGGACACCCTAGGTCGCAGTTCGATGATCGACTTTGTTGTCGTCTCATCTGATCTGCGGCCGCATGTCTTGGACACTCGGGTGAGGAGAGGGGCGGAGCTGTCTACTGACCACTACCTGGTGGTGAGTTGGCTCCGATGGTGGGGGAGGATGCCGGTCAGACCTGGCAGACCCAAACGTATCGTGAGGGTCTGCTGGGAACGTCTGGCAGAGTCTCCCGTAAGACGGAGCTTTAACTCCCACCTCCGGGAGAGCTTTGAACACGTTCCGAGGGAGGCGGGGGACATGGAGTCCGAGTGGGCCGTGTTCCGCGCCTCTATTGTCGAGGCAGCTTATCGGAGCTGTGGCCGCAAGGTTGTTGGTGCCTGTCGAGGTGGCAACCCTCGAACCCGGTGGTGGACACCGGCAGTGAGGGATGCTGTCAGGCTGAAGAAGGAGTCCTATTGGGCCTTTTTGGCTTGTGGGACCCCGGAAGCAGCTGATAGGTACCGGCAGTCCAAGCGGCATGCGGCTCGGGTGGTTGCTGAGGCAAAAACTCGGGCGTGGGAGGAGTTCGGAGAGGCCATGGAGAATGACTTCCGTACGGCTTCGAGGCGATTCTGGTCCACCATCCGGCGTCTCAGGGGGGGAAAGAGGTACGAGACCAACACCATTTATGGTGGAGGTGGCGTGCTACTGACCTCAACTCGGGATGTTGTGAGTCGGTGGGCGGAATACTTCGAAGACCTCCTCAATCCTACTGGCACGTCTTCCACTGAGGAAGCAGAGCCTGGGGACTTTGGGTCGGGTTCTCCGATCTCTGGTGCTGAGGTCGCCGAGGTGGTTAAAAAGCTCCGCGGTGGCAAGGCTCCGGGGGTGGATGAGATTCGCCCGGAGTTCCTTAGGGCTCTGGATGTTGTAGGGTTGTGTTGGCTTACGCGACTCTGCAATATCGCGTGGACATCTGGGGCAGTTCCCTTGGATTGGCAGACTGGGGTGGTGGTTCCCCTATTTAAAAAGGGGGACCGTAGGGTGTGTTCCAACTATAGGGGGATCACACTCTTAAGCCTCCCTGGTAAGGTCTATTCAGGGGTTCTGGAGAGGAGGGTCCGTCGGATAGTCGAACCTCGGATTCAGGAGGAGCAGTGTGGTTTTCGTCCTGGTCGTGGAACACTGGACCAGCTCTACACCCTCAGCAGGGTCCTGGAGGGTGCGTGGGAGTTTGCCCAACCAGTTTACATGTGTTTTGTGGACTTGGAGAAGGCATTCGACCGCGTCCCTCGGGGGGTTCTGTGGGGGGTACTCCGGGAGTATGGGGTACCAGGCCCTTTGATAAGGGCTGTTAGGTCCCTGTACGACCGGTGTCAGAGCTTGGTCCGCATTGCCGGCAGTAAGTCAGGCTCGTTTCCGGTGAGAGTTGGACTCCGCCAAGGTTGCCCTTTGTCACCGATTCTGTTCATAACTTTTATGGACAGAATTTCTAGGCGCAGCCAAGGTGTTGAGAGGATCCGTTTTGGTGACCTTAGAATCGCTTCTCTGTTTTTTGCAGATGATGTGGTCCTATTGGCTTCATCAGCTCGTGATCTACAGCTTTCGCTGGAGCGGTTTGCAGCTGAATGTGATGCGGCCGGGATGAGGATCAGTTCCTCCAAATCCGAGGCCATGGTCTTGAGCCGGAAAAGGGTAGCATGCCCTCTCCGGGTCGGGGAGGAGGTCCTGCCCCAAGTGGAGGAGTTTAAGTATCTCGGGATCTTGTTCACGAATGAGGGAAAACTGGAGCGTGAGATCGATAGGCGGATAGGTGCAGCGTCCGCAGTGAAGCGGGCGCTGTACCGGTCTGTCGTGGTGAAGAGAGAGCTGAGTCAAAAGGCAAAGCTCTCAATTTACCGATCGATCTACGTTCCCACCCTCATCTATGGTCATGAGCTTTGGGTTATGACCGAAAGAACAAGATCTCGGATACAAGCGGCTGAAATGAGTTTTCTCCGCAGGGTGGCTGGACTCTCCCTTAGAGATAGGGTGAGAAGCTCAGTCATCCGGGAGGGACTCGGAGTAGAGCCGCTGCTTCTCCACATCGAGAGGAGCCAGTTGAGGTGGCTCGGGCATCTGGTTAGGATGCCTCCTGGACGCCTCCCTGGTGAGGTGTTCCGGGCATGTCCCACCGGGAGGAGACCCAGAGGAAGACCCAGGACGCGCTGGAGGGACTATGTTTCTCGGCTGGCCTGGGAACGCCTTGGGATTCCCCCGGAGGAGCTGCTCCAAGTGGCTGGGGAGAGGGAAGTCTGGGCCTCCCTACTTAGGCTGCTACCCCCGCGACCCGACCCCGGATAAGCGGAAGAAGATGGATGGATGGATGGATGAAGATACATCGGATTACCCTCCCTACTGAACACAGTGTTTAAAACCCGTATTATTACATCTGTAGTAACAGTAGGAGCGAATGCAACCTCAGGCCATTTGCTGTAGTAATCTGTTAGCACAATAGCATAACGGCAGTCCCATTTAGCATTTTCAAACGGACCTGTAATGTCAATTGCAACTTTTTCCCATGGTTTGCTAGGAAATTCAACAGGAGTAAGTGGAGCAGTATTAGTTATTGCAACCTTATCACTGAACTGGCAATTAACACAGGAAGCAATGACAGAATGTACAAATTGATCCAGACCTGGCCACCAGAAAAGTTCACGCAGTCTCTGCTTTGTACGGACAATGCCTTGATGTCCTTCATGTGCCAAATCAACAACCTTGGCATGCAGTGAAGCAGGAACAACTAAACGATCTGCAAGTCGTAGTACTAGTGAACCATGGACTGACAACTCATTTCGAATTTGAAAGTAAGGAGCAAGGTTCTCTGGAAGACCTTTTTTAACTTTTGGCCAACCTTTTTCAATCTGGTTGCGCAATAGTGACAGTTCTGGACAGGTTTCACTTGCATTAGTAAACTCTGCCAGAGAAATAGCACACAGTGCCTCTTTAAACACAGCAGCAATCATGTCAGGTTCCTCTGTTGCCTCATCTCCAGCCGGTAATGGTAATCGAGACAAACAGTCAGCCATGACATTTTGATGTCCTGGACGGTAAGTAATGTCATACGTGAAGCAGAGAAGTCGAGCAGACCATCTAGCAATTCTCAATCCAGCACGGCCAGCACCTTTAGAAGTGAGTAAGGTGGTAAGTGCTTGGTGGTCTGTACGAAGAGCAAAACGACGACCCCACAGGTATGTTCTCCACCTTTCCACTGCCCAAACGCAGGCAAGAGCTTCACGTTCGACCGTGGAATACTTGCGCTCAGCAGGAGAAAGAGTTCTTGATGCAAAAGCGACAACTCTCTCACTTTGATCTGGATGTAGCTGCGTTAACACAGCGCCTAAACCATAATCTGAGGCATCAGTAGTAACGTAAATTGGCAATTCAGGGTGGTACAGAGCTAAGGCAGGACAATTTACAATCAAGTCCTTCAGTGAAGTGAAGCTAGACTGAGCTTCCGTAGTCCACTTGAAAGTGGAATCTGTACACTCTCTGAGCACCTCACGTAGTGGCTCAGCAACCGTTGCAAAGCCTGGAATGAACTTATTGTACCATGATGCAAGACCTAAGAAAGACCTTAAAGAAGACATGTCATGTGGAGCTGGAGCATGAATCACAGCAGCAAGTCTATCCTGATCTGGTTGAAGACCTTCCCTCGAAATGGTGTGACCCAGATAATTTAGGGAAGACTGACTGAATTTACATTTTTGCATGTTTAATGTAAGTCCAGCATCAGTTAGAGCTTGAAGTACTCTCCGTAAATGTTTATCATGGTCTTCTTGTGTGACACCAAAGCAGATGATGTCATCCAGGTATGCTTGTACACCTGGTAAGCCTGTAAGAATGATCGACATCATTTTCTGAAACGCTGACGGGGCAGAAGCTAAACCAAAAGGAACTCTGCAGAAACGAAAAAGTCCATCATGAGTGATAAATGCAGTAATATCACGACTTTCAGGATGCAGAGGCATTTGGTGATATGCAGAAGCTAAGTCAATCGTAGAAAAAACAGTAGCCCCTCGAAGATTTGAAAACAATTCATCTATGTGCGGTAATGGATGACAATCAGCAACAATCGCTTTGTTAGGCTCTCGCAAATCCACACATATGCGAGGCTTTCCTCCATCTCTTCTTTGGGTCACAACTATGGGAGAAACCCACGGAGAAGCATCAACACGTTCAATGATACCCTTCTCCTGGAGATCCTTGATCTCTTCCGACACAGCTTGTCATACTGAAAATGGAAGTCTCCTGAGTTTTTGTTGCACTGGAACAGCATTTAGCAACTTTATGTATGAAATTTTTAGCATAACCAACTTCCCTAACTGACATTCCTGGAGAATGTTCTGAAGCAGTATTTGTTAAAGCTGGCTGAACCATAGAGGTAGGAGAAGTAGCAGTAGCAGTAACAATTTGTCGTCCCTCAAGCTTCATTTGTAATGCTTGGAATAAATCTAAACCCAGCAGAGCAGCACCTGACTGAACAACAATAAGAGTACCTTCAGTAGAATTACCATCATGAGAAATAGTAGCTTTTAAGCACCCTTTCACAGCAATTTTCTCTTTTGCATAAGTAACAAGAGTAACTGTAGGTTCAGTTAGTACACAGTCATAAAAGTAGGTGTGGTAGATCTCTTCTGGTATAATGGACACTGATGAGCCTGTATCCACAATCAGCTCAACATTTGTACCTCGTCCATTCACAGTCACTTGAATTGTGCAGAGGATCTTGTCTTGCACTGCATTGTTCATGTAAAGAATCGTGGCTTCATTAACGACGACTTCACGTACCTCCTTTTGAGTTGAACGGCAAACACGTGAAAAATGACCCACTTTACCACACTGGTTGCATGTCGTTTTAGCAGCAGGGCATGAAGAGTTGTTAGCAAGATGGTCGAAGGATCCACAGCGGAAGCAGGAACGGCGTGTAGTGGCAGCAACTTGCGTCGTGAAAGTAGCATGGTCCCGCGGCGTCCTCCTCGCGTCCCAGCGGCGGCTTGACTTTGGCTGCTTTTGTACGGCCCTCACGGGAGCTGAAGCGTTAGCAGCGTTAGCATCAGACAGTACGGCCCTCACGGGAACAGAAATGCTAGCAGCGGTAGCATCAGAAAGTACGTTAGCATCTCTTAATCCACTCTCAATTTGTAGCGCCAACGTAGTAGCTTTAGCAAGAGTTAGCTCTGGTTCGAGTAACAGTCTGTCTCTGATGCGAGTATTAGCAACACGCTCTATCAGTTGATCACGTAGCATTTGTTCCTCCATGTTTCCAAAGTCACATGTGGCAGCTAACTCACGCAGAGAAGCTAAGAATTGTTGTACCTTTTCATCCGGCCTCTGTACACGTTGTCGAAACTTGTGACGTTCAGCAATGACGTTCACCTTCGGGACGAAATGTTCTTTAAGGGCAGTAATAGCAGTAGCGAACGTGGTCCCGGTATTCGGCAGGTTGTAGAAAAGTCTTTGGCCTTCTGTACCCAACGCATGGAGTAGAACCGCGCGCTTTCTAGGATCAGGCCAGTCGTCTCCCGAAGCGGCTATCACTAGCATGTAGTTGTCGAACATCTTCAACCATGTTGGAAACGGTATCGCCGGTTCACCTGGGCAAGGCATGAATGGAGCAGGCAAAGGTACAGAAAGAGCCATCCTCGTCGCCAATGTTGTGGTGTTGCTAATATGTAAGAGTAGAATCAGACCACTGCAGACGTAGCTCCGTTACGAACACCATGCTTTATTCAACACTTCTTAACTCTTCTTCTCTCCTCTACACATCCTGTTCTCTCCCTACTCGGAGGTTCCCCCTGCTGTCAGTCTTATGCAATTGCAGGACACAACACTGCTGCTTGAATCAGGTTGACTTTCAAAGGTAACCAGTTGTAGATATACGTTTACTTTCTGAGAGGTTTAGTAAAATCCATTCAGTGGCCCGTAAGATATTTTTCTAACAGACAAGTATAGACACATGCAGGCAAGTACATGATCACAAAAACAATGTCAAATTGAAATAAAACGGGTCTGCAGCCTGCGGGGCCACATTGAAGCTTTGATGAAAATTTACATGAGATTGAATTTGATTGGTGTTTAAACCCTCAGCAGAAGAGGAGAGTTTTAACAGATTTCTGTCAGTGTCCTGCAGATATGTAAATGATGCAACTTATACAGGAATTGCAACATGTTGATTAAATTTAGTTACTTCATTTACCCAATATCCAACCTGACAGTGGGATCTTTCAGAATACAGGTAGTCCTTGACTTACGACGGAGTTCCGTTCCTACGCCCGTTCGTAACACAAATTTCGTCGTAAGTTGGAAAACACATACACACTGGCCGCCCCATATACACGGACATGTACGGTACTGTACAGTTACCAAGCACTTAGCCTATCCTAACACAGTACCCTACATAATTATCAAAAAACACATACAGTACATTTGGAGCCATAATGAAGGAAAAAAGAGTTAATTTCTTACTGGGAACTGGTCAATTCTTCCTCCATCTGTTAGCATTTTAGCTCGTGCACCTCCGAGCTCCTGCAGCTTCACGCGGTCCACAGCATTTACAGCAACGTCTGTTAGCATGTTAGCTCATCGCTCAGCTGTAGCCGCTGCCTCGTAAACCTCCGCTCCAAAAAATAATGTCTCCTGTATTTCCACGCGCGGTCCAGCAGACCAGAGTTAGCATATTAGCCCCTCCTGACCTCCTCTGCTCCGGTCTGCCTGAGGTCTCCTGTAAGTTTCCAGCGCGTCAAGCTCCCCCCTCCCTCCTGTAAGTTTCCACTGAGCGTGCGTCAAGCTCCCCCCCCTCCCTCCTGTAAGTTTCGTTTCGGTACCGTATTTTCTGGTGTAAAGGCGCATAAACCACGTAACTCGAACAATGCTTTTCAATGTGAGGGTGTTCGTAACCGCGAAATGTCGTAACTCGAGACCGTCGTAAATCGAGGACTGCCTGTACCTTTAAAACAGGTGGCAAACAAATGTGGTGAGTCAATTGGATGACAGTAAGAATAAGGAAAAATAAAAATAGTTAATTTGAAATTAAATGAAAGCATTTGTTTTAAAGGCAATCAGTGTAAATCACAAATCCTCGTGTGAGTTTGTTTGCTGTGGTGACCACTGAAGGGAGCAGCCGAAAGAAAAACCAACCAAAAAAACCTCATGGTTTTTACGTCACTGCTGTATGTTCAGATATTCATGTTTCAAACACAATTAGCTGTAATTATGCTTAATTAAAATAAAGCATGCTTAATTAAAAGTCATGTGACACCATGATTGTGTACAGAGGGGGGTAGGAGGGACTTGAAACCCAACATGACTAATGCACAGACTCTGGTTCCAAAACTACAGCCTGGCAGTATTGTATAATGGTTCAATTCCCAACAATGAGGGAAGGCAGGGACACATAAGGGCCATGCATACTCCATCCAAAGCTGAACGGTTGACTAGCGGTCACATGGTTGCTGGAAACTAGTTTTCACACACATCTTTCATAGACCACAAGACTCATGTCGCAGAGTTCCTGGGAAACCCCTACAATATATGTCATGGTACGTTTCTTCCACCTTGGCAACCACATTGCCAAATTTGCTGACACAGCAGTGCTGAGCAGCAACAATGACAAGTCGGCATACTGAATGGAGGTGGAGCAGTTCACAGTGTGGTGCAGATCCTATAACCCAGGGGTCCCCAAACTTTTTCCTGTGAGGGCCACATAACTTTTCCCTTCTCTAATGGGGGGCCGGAGTCAGTTTGTATCAGGAAAAAGTGTGATGATTGCAGGAGTGCCTAAATGTAAAAATGTATTGTTTTCCAGAAAGCACAATCAAATAACCCTCTCTGGGTTCTTCACAGCACAAAAGTCAGGAGATAAATAATAACACTATTAATAAAATAAATAATAACACTATTAATAAAATAAATAATAACCAAATAACCCTCTCTAACAAAAGTGCAAATGTATTCTGCTGAGCTAACAGTCCACTTTTTAGCTTTGAGAGTTTGTCTGCTCGCATTTGGCCTTGCAAGCTATCATACTTGTCTTTGTGACGGGATTCATAGTGTCGCCGCAGATTGTATTCTTTGAATACCGCCACCGCCTCTTGACAGATGACACAGACAGCCTTTTCTTTGCATTGAACAAAAAATAATCCTTTGTCCACTGCAGCTTAAATGCCCTGCATTCTGAATCAAAATTTCTCTTACCTAATCTTTTTGCCATTATTCCGTTCTGTCTTTGACAGGGGCGGGTTTAGGATTTTTTTCTGGGGGTTGCCAGATAGGGGCACAGACCGCAGAAGGGTGGAACACAATAAATCAAATGTGGAACAATAGTTCAAAATAGTTCATAACTAAGGAACATTTTATTGCAAAAGTCCAACTTTATTATCAAATACAAATACACACATGAAAAAAAAATCTAAATGCTCTATGGTATTGTTCTGGGGGCCGGACCAAATGTGGAGGCGGGCCGCATCCGGCCCGCGGGCCGTAGTTTGGGGACCACTGCTATAACCTCTGCCTCAACCTGGAAAAAGCAAAGGAGATGCTGATCAATTTCAGGAGAGTTAGAAGAAAACTCCATGCACTGCTGTACGTCAATATGTCTGTTGTGGTGAGGGTCAAAGATACGAAGTTCCTGGGGGTTCATCTTGCTGATGACCTCACCTCTATCACCACAGCAGTCATTAAGAAAGCACAACGGTGTTTTCACCCCCTCCAGAAACTGAAGAAGACAGATCTTTCCCCTGCTCATCTCATCATATTCTACCGGAGCACCAGTGAAAGCACCCTCACTTGTACACCCACGGCCTGGTTTGGTAGCTGTAAGAGCTACAAGGACTAGCAGCTAAACAGAATTGTGAAGACGGCCAACAGGATCATTGGTGTCCATCTACTCTTCCGCAGGGAGATCTACCAACAGCTTTGCATCTGCCAAACTATCTCCATCATCAGGGACTCCCAATACCTCTCACCACTTTTTCTCTCTCCTGCCGTCTGGGAAGAAGTTCAGGAGCATCAGCTGCAAGACCAGCAGGATGCTGCATAGTCTTCCCCCAGACCATAAGAGTGATGAATGGTTTTTGGTTGCTTCCTTCTTCAGGGGTCGCCACAGTGAGTTAACTCACACGAACACTTGGCAAGTGTTTTTACGACAGATGCTCTTCCTGAAGCAACCACAGAGCTACCACAGCCCTCTGTGTGGAGCAGAGAGCTGCTATCTAGGGTGCCCGGGGGAGCAGATGGTGTGGGTTAAGGGCCTTGCTCAAGGACCAAGAGTGGGGCAAATGAGGGTGGAGGCAGGTGTGGGTGCCTCACATTTCCCTCCCACATTTTGATGTTATCGGTCCCAGAGACTGGCGACTTTCTGATCACAGGCTCGCCTTCCCTAACCTCTGTGCCACCACTCTCCTCGTGTGTGTGTGTGTGTGTGTGCTATGATCCTCAGTATATCTGGTGAGAAACAGTATTTAGTTTTATCCTTTGTATGAAAATACCCGGGGAAATGGCAATAAATGAATCTCAAATCTTCTTCCCACCATGATCTCCACTCCGTCCCTGCATGCACTGTTTGGCCTCAAATATGTCATGGAGAAAGTGCCACACTTTTCAGCAGACTCCTCCGTGCATGATGCTTGTGTGATCTCCATCCAGGAGTTTTTTACCATTTGACTAATTTAGTGTATTTGAGGAGTCAAACAATGAACGCCCGAGTGCTTTTTGCATTAACAAACACGCTCACAAACTTCAGACCAAACACACAATACTTTGCACATACACCTGTGAGAAAACGTTCAGCCCAGGCCTTGTGTCAAGAAGGAGCAGGGGAAGATGCACTGAGATCAAAACAACACAATTTTTGTCATGCAAGCACGTCAACGAGAGACAATTTTGCCGTGCGGCTTCATATGGAGTAAGCAGGGAGCTTTAGTCTTTGAACACGTCTGTGGAACACACGCATGGGGAGAACATATAAACTCCACGAGAAAGGCCTCTGAAGAAATAAGATTCAAATCAGAGACCTGCTTGCTGCTGTGCATAAGCACCAACCACTGTACCACAAAAAATGAAGCAAAATTTAAATGAAAGAACAAGTGAAAGCAAACAAAAGAAGAAGTTAGAACATGATTGTGGCAAAAGACAAACTTAGTAATTTTTTATGAATTTTTTTTAGGTCTAAATAGTTATAAATAGTAGGGATGAGTGATATTTTCAGCATAGTATCGTATCAGTCAATATTAGCGATAAAGTTAAATATCGGACATAGGCCATTCCATCAAAAAAATCTTACTGATATAAAAGACTTCTGTTTTAAGTTAATTTTTAATTTTAGAAACTGTCCAGTATATCTATTAATGCACTACTTATGCACTTTTCACTTGTCACTTGTGAACAGGTTGAGTTTAGATTTGTGAAAATTTACTAATTTGCACTGTTCGAGTGCTGTCATTGTGTTACAGAGAGTAAATGGCATGAATAAATTTGACATGACACATAATCCAAGTTGAAGTGTTACATCATTTCAGCTCCCTTTTTAGCATCTGCATTTGGTAGCAGGCCAAATTAACAAAGACCATGAAGAATAATGTAGTATTTTAATTTCACAGCAGACAAATCTATGTAGTCTCTGTAAGTAGGTCTAGGGAAAAAAAAATATTGGTATTGGTATCGTTTATCGGCCCAATGTGTTTTAACATATTGGCATATCGGATATCAGCCAAAAATCCAATATCATTCATCTCTAATAAAAAGCTAACAATGCGACCTCAATCATGTCTTGCAGTACAGCGACTCGTTATCGTTGGCGATGGTGATGCTGTTTGACTTCCAGGATAGAAAGTTTCTGTTGAGCCAGCGAACGCCAACAGAC
Source organism: Garcialebias charrua (assembly GCA_038048925.1). NCBI lineage: Eukaryota > Metazoa > Chordata > Actinopteri > Cyprinodontiformes > Rivulidae > Garcialebias > Garcialebias charrua. The sequence continues at coordinate 21,468 of JBBPBX010011435.1, read as the reverse complement.
GGGCATCAGACTGTGGAGGACGTCAGGGACCTGGAGAGACGTCTGCACGGGTACAAGGGTGAAAACAAACACACATTGACATGCAAAGTCAGCCTGTTTGTCTATTTGTTGCAGTGTGTCTGAATTACAGGTGTAAGACCAAGCTGGCTGCCTCTCTGGCCCGGTGCAGAGTGAAACAGAACCTGCAGAGCGTCTCCTGCTTCCTGTCTGATTCTGTCAGGACCAGACAGCACAGGGCCAAACACCTGCCGGTGTACGCATGGATCAACACACTCCAGACCAGGTGCAGCTTTCTGATACTTTTCTTTTATTATCTTGAGATAATGACGCTCGTCAGCTCATCTCTGTCTGACAGTGATACCAAGGCTCCATCCAGAATCTGCAGATGTATTTAAAAATTGAGATTTTCGCCTGCGTTTGCGCCTCCTGTCCACACACAAGCAATGTTTTAGAGGGGGGAGAATCATTGCTGTGGGCTGAGCAGAAACATAGCCACTTCATTTCTGCATGCTCACAATTACTCTGTACACTACAGTATAAACAAACTCCCCAATGGAGACGTTTGAACTGGCATTTCTACACATCTCACGCCATCCAGATCTTATTTCCATCAAACACTGACCACAGGTAGAAAAAAAGAGAACAGTGTAGCCAGTATAATATATATATATATTTTTTTTAAATTAAATTTATTCATTTTACATCAATATAAAAGAAAAACAATGTATAAACATACAATGTAAAATGTAAAAGACATAAAATGAAAGGTGGCAGAGAGAAGAAATAATCTTATAATATCTGCCCCTTTTATCAAAGTAACAACAGCAAACTCAATCCAAACAATCAACTCAAGCAATGTTTTTCAGTAATAGAATGGAAAAAAAAACTTTGTTAACTAGAAAGTTTCTTAATACCTACAATGGATTGAACTAAAGATTTTCATATTTTGTTAACAACTTAGATTTGATCATCTTTTTAAACACAAGAATCGATCTAGCAAATTTAATATCGTTATCTAAAGTGTTCCATAAATCAATTCCCTGTATCGAAACAGTCCGGCTCTTCAAACTGGTTCTATACTGAGGTTTTACAAAAACCTCAGTACCCCTAAGAGTACAACAAGACCTTCTCTTATCAAAAAACATTTGAACGTTAGGAGGCAGTCAGTAGTTTTGAGCTTTATACATGACTAATGAGATATTATAATCCACCAAATCAGAGTCAGAGTCAGAGAGTCTTTATTGTCATTTGCACCGCATGTAGTACATGTAATGAAATGAGATTATATAACAGGGTCCCAGTTACATCCAACAACAAAATGTAAGAGAAAAACAGTAATAACATCTAGGATATGAACTAAGAAAAACATCCAACTAGAAATACACTAAGCCCTAGAGTAATAGAAAAACATCATTACAAACAGCAGCATGAACATGAGTCATTATGAGCAGATGGTCACAGATGAACACAGCAACAAGAAAACAGATCAGCATCAGCATGATGTGATATTTCACAGTGATTATTCTTATTATTTATTTATTCATGAGTCTAACAGCCTCAGGGTAGAAGCTGTTCCTCAGTCTAGTGGTTCTACATTTGATGCTCCTCAACCTCCGTCCTGAGGGGAGTGGGGCAAAGAGTGAGTGTGCTGGGTGAGTGAGGTCTTTCATGATGCAGGTGGCTCTTTTCCTGCATCTGGAGGTGTAAATGTCTGTGATGGTGGGGAGACTGACTCCAACAGACTTCTGTGCAGCCTTCACCACTCTCTGTAGAGCTTTCCTCTCTGCAACTGTGCAGCCTCCATGCCACACGTTGATGCTGGAGCACAGGATGCTCTCCACTGCACACCTGTAGAAGGAGGTGAGAACTGGGCTGCTCAGACCAGCTCGTCTCAGCCGTCTGAGGAAGTAGAGTCTCTGATGACCTTTCTTGATCAGGCTGGTGGTGTTGTTGCTCCAGCTGAGGTTATCATTCAAGTGTACACCCAAGTACTTGTAGCTGGAGACCACTTCCACCACTGATCCACCTATGTTCAGTGGGGTGTGGGTGTGTTTGTTCCTTCTGAAGTCCACAATCATCTCCTTTGTCTTCTTCACATTCATGTGAAGGTTATTCTCTTTGCACCAGCTCTCCAGGTGTTCCACCTCCTGCCTGTAGCTGGACTCATCATTGTTTGTGATGCATCCCACCACCGCTGTATCATCTGCAAACTTTACAATATGACAACCTGGATGGGTAGCTGCACAATCATATGTGAGCAGAGTGAACAGAAGGGGGCTCAACACACATCCTTGAGGAGAGCCAGTGCTGAGGGTAATGGTGGAGGAGGAGAAGTTGTGGATCTTCACGGACTGAGGTCTGTTTGTTAAGAAGTCTAGTACCCAGTTACAAATGGAGGGGCTTAGTCCAAGTGTGGATAGTTTGTCCATCAGAGTTTGGGGGATCATGGTGTTGAAGGCAGATGTGAAGTCCACAAAGAGCATACGGACGTAGGAGTCTTTCTGATCCAGGTGGGTGAGAGCAGTGTGGACCACGGAAGAGATGGCGTCCTCTGTTGATCGTCCTCTGTTGAATCATAAAACTTCAATAACTTAAGTTGATTAAACAATATATTTGATGGATGACGATGAGGTTTTCTTAAAATAATTCTCACAGCTCTCTTCTGCAAAATAAAAACAGGCTTTGTAATAGTTTTACATGCCTTCCCCCAAACTTCAACACAATTATTAAATTAAATGTGGAACAAATATTGTATTATATAACAAATACAGAGCTGTCTCATTCAAAAAGTCTTTAACTTTATACAGTACCGCAGTAGATCTGGCTAACTTAATTTTTACCTAATTGATGTGCTGTTTCCACGACAGTTTTTCATCAATTACCACACCCAAAAACTTCACCTCATTTACTCTCTTTACTTCCACTCCATCTATTTTTAGAAAGAAATCCATATTCTTTTTTGTATTACTAAACAACATATAATTAGTTTTTCCAAGATTAAATGATAGTTTGTTTAATTCAAACCAGGTTTGTATTTTGGCAAATTCCATTGTTATTAATGCAGACATTTGTTCAAAGTCACTACCACAATAGAAGAAAGTAGTATCATCAGCAAACAAGATACAATTAAGCAGTCTAGACACCTTCACTAAATCATTCACATATAAAATAAACAATTTTGGTCCGAGTATCGAGCCTTGATGGACTCCACATGTAATTTTGCAGAAATCAGAACGTATATCGTCAACATACACAAACTGCTTTCTGTCAGTCAAATAGCTTTGTATCCACTTCAGTGCTCATCCCCTAATACCATATCTGTTTAGTTTATTAGCAAGAATAGTGTGGTCAATAATGCTTTCCTTAAATCAACAAATAAACTTATACAGTGTTATTTTTGATCAATGGCTGTGGTGATTTTTTCTGTTAATTCTAGAAGTGCCATTGATGTGGGATTTTTTGATCTAAAACCATATTGGCTGGCACTCAAGATGTTTATCAAGAAATTTATCCAAGCTGTTTACAAATATTTTTTTTAGAATTTTTGAGAATTGTGGTAACAATGAAATAGGTCTATAGTTGTCAAAAGCACCTTTATCACCATTTTTAAAAATAGGGATCACTTTAGCAACTTTCATATTGTCAGGAAATACGCCCTCTGAAAGAGACAAGTTACATATGTAGGTAAAATGTTCAATGACCTGATGTATTATATTTTTTACAACTACCATATCCATATCAACCCAATCCCTTGATCTCTTGTCAGCAAATCCTTCGACTATCATAAGTATTTCCTTGTTGTCAATTTCTTGTAGAAACATAGTATCTTCACAGTTTTCAATCAAATAGTCCACATTACCATCAACATTTGGGATAGTATTTGCAAGATTTTGGTCATATACCTGTATGTGAAGTTGCTTGAACTAACGTCCTTTTAAGAGAAGAATCGATTTGATTAGAACTGTTTTCAAGGCTTTATCGAGTTTAAAACGTTAAAGAAGACAATTGCTTTTTGCAACGAGTTTTCGCTTCCGGTGTCATGACTTCCGGTCACGGGGACATCGCTAGAATTTCTGAATTGCTTCAAAAACACCATTAAATATCTCAAAACGCAGCGATTGAACAGGTTTTAAAAATAGTTTTATGCACACAGACAAACAAGCATGATATTCTTGTTGGAATTTGCGTGAACAGAGTGAATCTGACAACAGCAGTGAGCTGACGTAAACGGCGTTACGTCACCAGCTTTTAGCGAATCAGAACTCGCCACCCAGACTTTCGCCCATGACTCCTCTGGATCATCCAAATGGTCATGGGCAAACTTCAAGATACAAGATACAAGAGCTTTTATTAACATTGCACCAGTTCTCACCAATACAACGTGATAATGTATACACAGTCATCCAGAAGAGGGGTAGAGAATGTAAAGCTGCTGCTTATTCAAACACATGACATGTTCTTCAGCGCGGCCTCTCTCATCCGTCACGGGATGAAGGTCAAATCAGATATGGAAAAAGGAAAACACAATAGGTATCATTTGTGATATTCAAAAAAAGAATCTATCAAAGATTGCCTTAAGACACTCTATGATAAAGTCCCAAAAACTCTATCAGCATTAAGCACAACCAGACAAGACATTGTTGCAGTTTGACGACATGCAAGGAGATCAAAGAGTCTGTGAGTAACATTCAGATAAGCACAGTTCAGCAGTTGTTCAGCTTGGCGCTATCCGAGCGCACACACAGAGATCTCTGGGGGGGGGGGGGAGGTCAGCAAGGTCTCTTCAGCTCTACGACTCCAGGAGAATAGTTTCCAGACAGCCTTCTTTTCAAGGTCGTGTGCAGAAACCAGATTAGATAGTTCTTTTGTTTATCTTCAATCCAGGCCACAGTGTTCTTTTTGACTGCAGCCTTCCAAGTCCAGGTGCTGTTCAGGTCCAAAATCGCCGAATCATATGAGGTTCCGAGCTACGAACCCCCATCTGTGCCCTGATTGAGGCCGGGCGGCTGTAAACGAGTTCCAAAGCGCACCGCAGGTCCGCGGTGGTCTACCGCCGCTCCCATCGTGCGATTCAGTTCGTACAACAGCTGGGATGAGGAGCTCACAGCCCGGATCAGAGAATCTTGCTGATCAGGAAGTTTGGCCAGCGCGCTGATAGCCGCCGAAGTCTTCCTGAGCTTCCAGTAGCAGACAGCTCCGCTGACGCCAAAAAACAGAGCAGCTGCCACCAATATCCCAATAATCCACAAATCTTAAAGGTGCTATGTGTAACTTTCTGTTGTGCGTAGGACTTAGAAATATTTTCAGCAGGGAAAAGCATTCTGCTCCCTCCCCCTCAGAGCCATATATGACTCTGTTCCCAGTGTGCTGCTGAACTTGAGATCTGCTCCGCCTCCTGCTGCAGTCTCTCGGAGCCGCTGCAATATTCTGTGTTTATATGTTAACAAAACGTTCTAAAAAAATAAAATCAAACCATGTAGCTCTGGTCTACACCAGAACACCATAAAATCTGCAGGGACAAGCGCAGGCACGTAAAACCCGAGTTTAATTCTCTCATGACAACTTCAGACATTTCCTCATTCATTGCAGTCAGCAGAGGGAGCGGTGCAGAGTGGAGGAGGAAGAATCATTTGACTTAAAATTAAAAAAAATAAAAACTCCCGATCAGTGATGAAGAAGGGCAATTTAATACATTTGTGTCACATACAAAACAGTCCTGCATCGCTTTGCAATCCTTTGAACGAGAACGTGCGCGGCGCTGGGGCTGGGACAGGCGGGGGCGTGGGTTGGGGCGTGACAAGCTCTGTTGAGGACAACTGGAACGCAGCTTTATTGGCTGGTTAAAAACTCTGTTTTTATTGGCTGGTTAAGGACGGGTCACTCTGTGTTTTTAGTGTTTTTATAAATGCTGATAGAGAAGCAAGGGGACTATAGTTTTTTTCAGAGATTACTTTGTCTAACATCAGTCTGTCAGTAGATAGTGACAGAGTGAAGAAATTGTTAGAAAAGTTACAGACTGCATTACAAAGTTACATAGTGCAGCTTTAAGACGGGCCTGGACATGCGCTGATTTAAGCAGGGGAACCTTCTGTGCCATACATGATTTTAAACTGACATCTTAGTGTACAGTATTACCCACAGTAACCTTGGAAACAGTGGTGCCAGCTCTCTTCAGGTCATTGACCAGCTCCTCCGTGTAGTTCTTGTCTGATTCCTCACCTTTATTAGGATCATTGATCCACCACGAGGTGAGATCTTGCATGGAGCCCCAGTCCGAGGGAGATTGACATTCATGTTTAGCTTCTTCCATTTTCTAATAATTGCTCCAACAGTTTATCTTTTTTCACCAAGCTGCTTGGCAATTGCCCCGTAGACCTTTCCAGTCTTGTGAAGGTCTACAGTTTTTATCTCTGGTGTTTATGGACAGGTCTGTGGTCTTGGCCATGTTAGTAGTTGGAGTCTTACTGATTGTGTGGGGTGGACAGGTGTCTTTATGCAGGTAACGACCTCAAACAGGTTCTCCTAATTTATAATAATAAGTGGAGTGCAGGTGGACTTTTTAGAGGCCGACTAACCGGTCTTTGAGGGCCAGAATTGTTGCTGATTGGCAGGTGTTCAAATACTTATTTGCAGCAGTAACACACAAATAAATTATTAAAAAATCATACATTGTGACTTCCGGATTTGTTTTTTAGATTATGTCTCTCACAGTGGACATGCACCTAAGATGAAAATTTCAGACCCCTCCATGATTTCTACGTGGGAGAACTTGCAAAGTCACAGGGTGTTCAAATACTTATTTTCCTCACTGTACATGTACCCCACTATATACACAAGGTTGGAGAGTGTAATCTGTGCGCTCTGCCACCGAAGATAAATGAAGTGAGCTCAAAGAGAAGTAAAAGGGCTTGTAGTTTATGACGAATGACACCAGACAGGAGAACAGTTTTACAGGATCCCTGTCACATCCATCCACTGGCCATTATTGACGTAAACACGACGAGCTCTGAACCTATAAATTGCGGCGTGGAGTCCGGCATTCTTTTGCTCAGTTTGTGCACGTAGGGAAAAAATTATTCCAGGCAGCTGTGGGCGCCACTCAGTTATGCATCAAAGTCATCGTGCTTCATTGGGGGACAGACAAAAGTTGTTTTTCTTTTCTTAAAATAAGCTAAAGGTAGCTTGGCTAGTGATTTTATGAAAATCACATGAAACTGATCAACGGCAAATTGTTCAGCTGTATTCATCTTCTGCAGTCCTGACACAAACAGGGTGAATAAAACTACTTCCACCAAACCAGAGCTCAGTAGCGCCATGGCATTTAGCATTTCATTACAAATAAGGATCCATATTTATTGAAAACGTTCTTGGTTTTGTCCTCCTGATTCAGTTAATCATATGTGATGGTTAGAAGCTCTAAAAGTGAAATGATTTGGCTGTAGAGATTCAGAGTCAGTGAAGTTCAGCGGGGTGTGATGAGACAGGAGGCCGCAGCGTCTCTACCGGCTGTTTTACTCAGGAATACGTCTTCTCCCCCTGCAGTCTGGACGAGGTGTGTGATGTGCTGAAAGCTGCCAGCTTGGTGGAAGTGCAGAACACGAGTGAGCTCACGGACTCTGCGTTCTGCAGGGACCCTCTTTGTCCAGACGTCCTGGTCTTCTCCCAGCGTCTGCAGGTTTTCCTGCAGCGCAGCACCCTCACCTCCACGCACCTGCTGAACATACAGGTAGAAAACCTTTAGGTCAAGCATGAGCTAAATACAAGTTCAATGGTTTGAGAATCGGCCACTTTTTAAATGTTTACTTAAAGGAAAAGACTTCCTTATGGAATATCAGTCACTGCCTTTCATGCCAGAAATGACAAAGCTGCTTTGAACATCTCAAAAATATTATAAGATGTCTCGCTCAGAGTTTGCTAATTTTAGATCAGTATCTGTAAAACTGACTGACTTAGTTACTTTTGTGTTGATTAGACGTCTTACATTGGATTTACTTGAAAAGTTAAGCCTGTTGTTTTCCATACACACCCAGTGATTGTTTCCTGAAGGTTTTATTTAAATCCATCCAGCTGTTCATCATACAACAGATCACAATCTGACATTTTCCAGATCTAATGTTGATGCTCACTAAGCATTTGCTCAAATGTGGCATCCTCAACTGTTTTATTAGATTTAATGCAACCATTTGTAAATTGTGGCAGTACCAGAAATGATCAGTGCCAGATGACTGCTGTCTCTAGAAAGAGACAAACGGGCGTCAAGAAGGGGATGATCAAAACATTTCTCCATGATGTTAGAGGTAAGAATTACCTGGACTGACCCTGGGAGCCACACGGAGGTGGGCTGCTGAGTGGAGGTTAATCAGAATCAGGATCAGCTTTATTGTCATTGCACTGAAGCACAATACAATTACATTTCAGTGCAGCATGTACGAGAAAACATAAACAGACATGGGAAGACGGAGGTGACTGAGGCTGCAGCCTCGGGAGGTGCTGCCCATTTTGTTTAGACAAGGAAATGAGAAACACGAGGGGAGTTATAAAAAAAAACATATCTTGTACTGTGTCCTAGACAGGACACATCTCAGCACAGAAACAGCAACTTACTGATGACATCATCATAATACATTTGTGCATGAGGCAGCTGACGAAGGCAGTGAGTTGTCCGTGGACACTGCCAGATAGTGCCATAGTCCTGATAAGAGATGGTGCAGTGTCTAACAGCTGGCTCAGCTCTGATACAGGCCCACAGATGTCCTCAGGAAGGGGGGGGGGGGTCACAGGACAAAGTGCAAAGCAGGAGGGAAGCAGGAGCAGGAGGGAAAAGCATCCACCTTCATCGAGAGCAAGCAGGAAAAGAGTGGTGTGAGGGGGAGCCCAGTTAAGATGAGAGGATCTTTAGAAAGGTGAGATTTCTTTAAATTGTGCAGGGTGGAACTGACAAAATCCAGGAAAACTGAGGAGCTCCGGACAGTGAGGTTAGTGCCGAAGTGACAAATCAAAAGTCATATTATAAATAATTCATTCAGAGGGATGTGAGTCAAGGCACTCACAAACCATCAGTTAAGGCTTGGTTAAGAACTGGACATCTGCAGAGAACCACAATCCAGCAGCAGGAGAGACAGGTGGGTGTTCCTGCAGGTGCAGACAGTCAGGCGGGTGGCAGACTCATCGGGATCAGCTCAGAAAAAGAAACAAAACAGGATCGCTACCTTGACTTCTGAACACCATGCCTACAAATGTGTGTGTCTGCAGGACAGGAGTGTGTGTGTGGCGGTGAGCGCGCTGCAGCCCCTGCGGTTCGATAAAAGGGACGTCCTGGTGGCAGGCTTCTTCTCAGCCGTGACCGTGGCTCATGTTGCTGTCGCAGCTGCTGCTCGCTCGGGCCGAGTGCTGGTGTGCGGCGCCGATCACACACCTGCACAGGTCGAAGAGGTGCAGAAGCTGCTCGCACACATGGAAATCAAGAGTGAGTGCAGCTGTTTGTGTAACTATCAGCTGATAACAGGACAGAGGCAGAGATTCAGAATACAGGAATACTGAGGAAATCCAGAAAACACTTCATCCAGCATCAGTCTCAGCTCTGATGCAAGGTTATGAACAGTTAATATCTTACCTGTTGTGGATAGCTCTTTGAGCTCTGTTCATACAGATGTTTTTATTTTTATAAACTGTCAGTTTAACAACTAACATTTCATGATAATAGATATTTGTAAGTGCAAGAAATTACAATAGCAGCAGTTAGCTGTAGCACTTTTGGTTTAGCTTGGGCCACTTTCTGCAGGTTTTTCACGTTTTCTGTGAAAATTATTGTGTAATAAACAATTAAAAGCGGTGTCAAAGTTTACAGAAGAGTTCTTACATGAACTGCTGTAAAATATTTCAGACTGGAGTCAATTCAATTCAGTTTAGTTTATTTATAGAGCGCCAAGTCACAACAGAAGTCATCTCAGGGCACTGAACAGAAACATTCATATAAATGTAAAAAATAATTTAACATTATTTATCTGAGGAGCAGACTGCTTTGAGTTGAACTTCATTGCATACTCTCATCTTGAGCAAGTATGAAGGCAGCAATGGAAAGGAAAAACTCCCTCATGAGGAAGAAACCTTTAGCAGAACCAGGCTCAGGACAAGCGGCCATCTGCTTCAACCAGCAGGGACAGGAAGAACAGATACACAATGGCAGGTTGACAATCTCATGTTAAGATAGAAATGATTTCAAATGAAAACTATTCCATTTTAACAATTCATTTAAGGAAATGAGGTCAATTTGTCCTCCAGTTGTCTACGCCTATAGGAGAATAACAAGCCGACCCTAACTATAGGATTTATCAAAAAGTCTTAATCCCAGTCTGAAAACTGGACAGTGTGTCAGCCTCATGGACAGAAACTGGAAGTTGGTTTCACAAGAGAGGAGCCTGAGAACTGAAAGATCTTCCTCCCATTCTGCTTTTGGAAACTCTAGAAACCACAAGTAAGCCTGCAGGCTGAGAGCGAAGTGCTCTGTTAGGAAAATGTGGAACAATAAGGTCTGTAATATAAGATGGAGCTAGGTTGTTGAGAGCTTTGTAAGTTAGAAGTAAGATTTTGAATTATATCATGAATCGATAAATAATAACTAATTTAAATCAAATCACTGAAAGCCTGCAGAGTCCACTGAAGCATTTTCCTGTGAATTTGTCAGACTGGTTTCCCCATCTCTTGCTGCAGACGTTCGAGTTCTGTCAGAAGCATTCTGTGATCTGAATGAGTGGGGTGCTGCCGTCCAGAGACTGAAGGTCATCATGGTGCTGCCTCGGTGTTCGTCCTCCGCCCTCAACGACCCGGTGGCTACAATGCACGGCGAGCATGGAGGTATGAGAGGAACAAGAGTCCTGGTGGACTGGTTTAAATAATGAGGTGTAAGGGTCAAACTCGTGACAGAGCTGTGTTAGCGCTGAGCTGGTAAGTTGAGGATAAACGGAGGTGAGTAAAGAAATGGCGACAAGGTGGAAAAGTGGCCATGAACAAAAGTACGCCACACGCCCAACAACAAACTACAGGGAACCCTCGACATACGGCAACTTGGACTTACGAACGCACTGTAAAATAATAATAATAATAATAATTTAACAAATGAATACATGTACAGTACTGTACAGTCACCAAGCACTTAGCCTATCCTAACATAATTTTTAAAGATGAAGGAATGAGTTGAATTGTCTCCCTTTCACATAAAGTGAAAGTAGCTCCATTTATATGAATGGAGCCTGCTGGGGAGACAATTCAACTCACTCCTTAACTGTGTTAGGATAGGCTAAGTGCTTGGTGACTGTACAGTACTGTACATTTATCTAGGGAGTGGTGGCGCAAAGGTTAAGAAGGTGTGCTTGTGATCGGAAGGTCGCCGGTTCAAGCCCCGGTACCGACAACATCAAAGATGTGGGTGGGATAAGTGAAGTGGTCACACCTATCTCCACCCTCATCTGCCCCACTCTGGGCCCTTGAGCAAGGCCCTTAACCCACACCATCTGCTCCCCCGGGAACCCTAGATATCAGCTCTCTGCTCCACACAGAGGGCTGTGGTTGCTCGGTGGTCTGTGGTTGTGTCAGGAAGGGCATCCGGCGTAAAAACAACTGCCAAATCTTCGTGCGACTAGATCGCTGTGGTGACCCCTAACGCAGGGAAAAAGCCGAAAGAAGAAAAAAAAAAAAATACATTAAACATTTTAAAAATAAATATATGTATTTTTTAATAAATAGATAAATGTACAGTACTGTACAGTCACCAAACACTTAGCCTATCCTAACACAGTTAAGGAGTGAGTGGAATTGTCTCCCCAGCAGGCTCCATTCACATAAAGGGAGCTACTTTCACTTTCACTTCATGTGAAAGTGAGACAATTCAACTAACTCCTTCATCTTTAAAAATTATGTTAGGATAGGCTAAGTGTTTGGTGACAGTACAGTACTGTACATGTATTCATTTATAAATAATAATAATAATTAAAAAAATATATATATATTTTTTACTATATGATTCGACTTACGTTTTTTTCGACATACGAACAGTCCAGGTCCGGAACTCGTTCGTATGTCGAGGGTTATACAGCAATCTAGAACAATGCAAAGACCAAAGTTAGACCCACCTTCTTCCACCTGTGTAATATCACTAAAATTAGAAACATCTTGTCTAAAAATGATGCAGAAAAACTGGTTCATGTATTTGTCATGTCTAGACTGGACTATTGTAATTATTTATTATTTGGGTGTCCAACACTTCTTTATAAAGTCTTCAGCTGATCCAAAATGCTGCTGCCAGAGTCTTAACTGGAGTTAGTAGGAGAGAACACATGTCTCCAGTTTTTCCAACAGAGAACGTCACTCTCAAACTGTAGGCTTACCCACAGTTCTTAGTAGAATGGGAGGAAGATCTTTCAGTTATCAGGCTCCTCTCTTGTGGAACCAACTTCCAGTTTCTGTCCGTGAGGCTGAAACATTGTCCAGTTTTAAGACTTTAAGATAAGGAAGGGAGCGGGTGGGGGATAACGTTTAAGATAAGGAAGGGAGCGGGTGGGGGATAACGTTGATTATTAAACATTTCAGACTAAACATTTCTCCTTTTTGATCAATCCTATAGTTAGGGTTGGCTTGTTATGCTTTCTTATGCTTAGACTACTAGAGGACAAATTGATCTAATTTCCTCAAATCAATTATTAAAATTAAATAGTTTTCATTTGATATTATTTCTATCTTAACGTGATTCTTGACCTGCCATTGTGTATCTGTTCCTCTCAAACCCAGCTGGTTGAAGCAGATGGCTGAGCCTGGTTCTGCTAAAGGTTTCTTCCTGATGAGGGAGTTTTTCCTTTCCACTGTCACCTTCATGTTTGCTCAAGATGAGAGTTCTGTGGTGGAGTTAAATTCAAAGCAGTCTGCTCCTCAGATAAATAATGTTAAATTATTCATTTTATATGAATATTTCTGTTCAGTGCCCTGGGGCAACTTCTGTTGTGACTTGGTGCTGTATAAACAAACTGAATTGAAGTGAATTGTATAATCCTTGATCTTGATTTGTGACCTGTTGACCTTAGAAACGAGCGTGATGAAAGATCAAGCGACACCCCCTCCAGTCTTGGTACAAATTTGTCTAAAATTTCATTAAATTATCTCAAGTGGATTAGAGAATATGGGCCGGACAAGGAAAGGCCTTGTCATAACGTTGACCTGGATTTGCAACCTTGATGTTTGAGTTGGGGTGATGAAAGGGGGATGTGACACTATGTCTAGTGATGATGAAAACTCGTACAAAGTTTTGCTAAATTAACTTGAACAGATCAGAAGTTCTGGGGAGAACAAGAGAAAGTTTACAGACCTACAGAGACATCTCAAAACATTCGCCTCCGACGGTCGAATGAAAATTAAATCTACAGGCAGCTGTGCCCGAGTTACGATTTGCAATAACATTTAACACGTTTCAGGTGAATTAAAGCAGTTCAACCTTTTGTCCACAGACTGGACTCTGCTGCCAGACTTATCCTGCGGTTCTGTGTCCAAGAACAAAATCCACTCTCTGAGCAGCCAACAAGCCCGGCTGCTGGGACGCGCTCTGTGCTGTGAGTCCAAACCTGCCGGGACACAAAGTGTCTTCAGGCACACGCTCGGCTCAAACAGTGATGATGGAGACAACAGTCTGTCCACATCTCGTCTGTTTGGTTCAACAGTTGCAAAGGTCCAGACTGTGGTCTACTGCACACGCTCAGTTCATCCGGAGGAAAACGAACAGCTGGTCCAAAGAGTGTTGGAGAAAACACACACTCACCCCAAACTGCTGCCCTTCAGGTACAACACACACACATACAGTATTCATGTTTATAGCAACTTGAAATTATTCTTGATGCTTGAATTTTTACCATACATTTGGTGTGTTTGAGTGAAAACAGAACTTTGTTCCATTTACACCAGTTTGGGTTCAATTTATCACCCACCACCAAAGGCAGTGGTAGAACGATTATGTTTTTGCTCACGTCTGTGTGTATTCGTCTGTCCCGTTAGCAAAATATCGTATTAATTGTTTTAACAAATTTTAACACAACTTTTAGGTGGCAATTATTGAATTAGGATCTACTACCGACTGACGTTTTGAAGCCAACCCAAAGCAAAAAGGCTTCCAGTGCCTTCAGAAAACACATCTAAAAAGATGGAATTCAGCCATTTATGCAGATATTGTGCTAACATTTGGTGTAGTATAGCTGAGCATCGTCCACAACACATTCTTTGAGCACTACATAACCTTAACATTAACTGTTGGAGTACACCCCGTTTGTCTGTTAGTAAAATACCTCATGAACTACCTGGACTTCAAACTCTCTCAGGTGGTTTCAGTTTATAACAAATTCTATACCACTTTACAATAAGGCTCTCCTTATAGATAGACAGTAGTTTATAGACACATTATTCTGCTTCGCTCAGCGACGGGGGACAATGAAATACAACAAAACCTCATTTTAAATAGTGGCTCATTTTGGTTGCGTTTAGTGATGAAAACTTAAAACTATAAAAGGCGCTGTTACTTTTTAAAATTAATTTTTTTTAATGGTCTTAATCCTCTTAGGCCTGCCACTCAGTCCCTACACCAGAAAAACATCATCATTGTTGACTGTGACATGCTGTGTACACCAAAACTATTCAAAGCAATCGTTTCCTTTTCTGTATCTTTGTCGAAGAGGCAGCCTTCAGAAACGCAAAGTCTCACACAAGTTTTCTGTAAAAACAGAGAATCTGAAGCCTGGTTGTGTTTTCTGACACCAGCTCTGAGCAGAACCTCCTGGGAGCCATCAGCATGACTCGTCTGAGCTGCTGTGACATCAGCAGGACTCGTCTGAGCTGCTGTGGCATCAGCAGGACTCGTCTGAGCTGCTGTGGCATCAGCAGGACTCGTCTGAGCTGCTGTGGCATCAGCAGGACTCGTCGGAGCTGCTGTGGCAGTAATGAATCAATGTTTACCAGCTGACACCTTCTGCTGCTCTCTCAGGGTCAACGGACCCATCTTCACCAACGACCACTCCGAGTCAGGGGACACGATGGAGGAGTCTCACTTCTTCAGGCTCCAACCGTCTCACTTCACCAACGGCTGCTTCGTGGCCCGACTGTCTCGGCAGGTGAGAGAAGGGAGGGAGGGGGAGGGGGGTCAGGCAGGTGAGGGGTCTAATATGAGAACAGTGTAGAACAATGAGATGAGTTGTGTTGCAGAGATGGAGGGAACAGAGATGATGTGGTGTGTGTGTGTTTGATTCAAATGCTGAGGCTGCACTCTTTTACTGTCTGCTGGGAGGTCAGTCAGCCTGTTGGTGCAATCACACACA
>JBBPBX010011434.1:32285-55922 GCA_038048925.1 Garcialebias charrua | reverse complement strand
ATCTCATTCATTTTAGCTTGAGCTCAGGACAATCTAGACATCCAGAGACTTTTGTTTTTGTCCTATTTAATAATCAAGCTATTATCATTAATAGGTCCCATATGTAATGCTTAATGACGTTGTTTTAATCAAACCAACAGTATTTTGTTAAAGTGTTAAAGCAAAGGAATCAGTTTTATGATAAAATGCTGACATCTGAAACTAACACTTTATCTTTCTGACAAACTAATCTTTTGACCCCCTTTCAACATGTTGATGTCATCCTCACATCAACTTATGATGCCATTCGGCCAATCAGAAAGAACACATTTTCTGGGTCACGTCTCAGTTAAAACCTTCACATTTTACTTTCTCAAAGAAGTCTGCTGGAGTAAGCCTCAAACCATGGTCTTCTCCAAAGAACTGATGATCGTCTAGTCACACGCTAAGGACACGTCATTCAGTTAAAGACTTATAACATGCCAAGTTATAAGCCATCTTCAACAGCTGAAAAGCTCTCTTTTATTGACATTCCTTTAAGGAACGTCTTATCTTGAACAACAGCACCAGGAGCTGCCGTTACTTCGGTTCGAGTCAAGGCGCACGTCTGGAGACGCTGAGAATGGTAAACGAACTGACCAAACTGGACCGAGGGAGACTGACCATCTTCACGAGGTAACAAGTCGTCAAATGCTTTGCCAAGGGTACCAACGTGTAGCTTTAATCGGCCGGAGAACTGCCATGTTTCTGGTTAAACACATCAAGATAACTCCCTAAAACTCTTAACTTTTCTTCCTCCATAAATCTTTCCTATTTCTTTTCCCTCTCAACCTAAGCTGGAAACTATATTTTTTAAGTTAAAGAGCCCACAGACTAAATATGCTTAACATCTAATATTTATGTCTGTTGTGTTAAATTTAAGTGTGCTGACGTATTTGAATTGAAAGAAAGTGAAATCATGTCAATCAAGTGTAATGGTGTTAATTTAGTTGATTTATTTTAAATAAATGATAGTGTCTCTTTGACATATCAAACTAAGTTAACGTCTTTGTCACTTAATGGCTTTGTGTATTTATCCATCATAAAGATCACAGAAATATTGGGTAAACTGAAAAAGAACAGAATCCGTGAACATTTACTATTCAATCTGAATAAGTAGATTAATTAAGGATAAAGAGGTCAGTATTAATATTGACCTCCTCATTAATTCTTACATCTGGTGGCCCGTAAACGGTTCTGAAAGTTTATTGATATCTGTGGTCTCAGTCATGAACTGTAACGTCATGTTTGCATAAGAGGATCCAAGTTTTAAACTCTTGAGGATAATGATTTTGGCTGGAAGTGTTCAAAGCAGGCAGATTCTGCATGTTTTTATCATTTGAAGCTGAGAGATTGTTATTGTTCAACTCCTTGACACGCTGTGGGAGCTTTTAGGTGAAGTTCTGTCAGCCCGTGGTCTGTGGGGGTGTTCTGGTTCCGTTCGGCCCAGTACGCGCACAGACTCCGGCACAAAGCTTTGTTTGACCGCCGAGTCAAAAGCCTGAAAGCTAATTTAACATCTACAAGATTGCTGTTGTGGTATTTTACATTTTAGAGCTGGTCAAAGAAGCATATAACTGTTAGAACGGTGTCGGATAGTGGTTCTGAAACCCGAGTTCTGCTCCCTTAAAGTGGACGGAACCGACCTTGAACGCGGCTCCGAGAGAGTCCGTGTTTGTTCAACAGCTGCAGTGCTGTGTTACTGAGCGTAACTAAGTTGGCCTGTCTAGGTGTGTTCGCCGCATGTTTCAGAATTTTGGAAAGTTATTTTGTAGCGTTTGAGTTGTTTTAAGAGTCTATAAAGTTGTGGTCTGTTGTGCAAGCTAACGTTAAGCAACGTGTTTTACATGTTTGTTTATGAGCTGTGATTGGATGAAACTAGTACTGGGAGCTGTCAATCACTCTTGTAGCGAACGCTGATTCGCTGTTGTGAGCTGTCAATCAAGTCGCACGCCGTTGCGACCAGCCCACTTTGTCGTCATTTCCGGCGCTACATTGGTCGAAGGTGAGAAACTATGGCAAGCCGTTTTAACATTAAATCGGATTCAGGGCACTTCAATTCCAGATATCTGAAATTGAATTATGACTAGTCATAATAGCTATTTAAGATATCTTGAATTACATTCTGACTAGTCAAAATTCCTATTTGAGATATCTCTAATTACATTCTGACTAGTCAAAATGACGTCAGATTTTCCATTGAGTTGAATGGAGGCTTCAATTTAAGATATCTTGAAATGAATTTTGACTAGTCGTAAATACAATTCTAGATATCTCTAATTTAATTTTGACTAGTCATAATTAGCTTTCAAGATATCTCGATCTTAGTTCTGACTAGTCATAATTACAATTACAGATATCTTTAATTACGTCATCATTTAAGATATCTTAAATGTATTTATGACTAGTCAAAATGTATTTATGACTAGTCAAAATGTAATTCAAGATATCTTAAATAACTAATATGACTAGTCATAAATCAATTTCAGATATCTAGAACTGTATTTATGACTAGTCAAAATTCCTTTTAAGATATCTTTAAATGAATTCAAGATATCTTAAATATTTTATCATGTGGACGGCGTTTCTATTTAAGATATCTGGAATTCACATTTTGACTAGTCAGAATGACGTACGAGATATCTTGAATTATCATTTTGACTAGTCAAATATGTCACAGTTTTACGCAGGCGGAAATAGGTCTGCTAAATCTTGTCAGGAGGACCCATAAGGTCTGCCCAACACACGCCTGTGTTTTTAACAGAAGACACTTCTTGTGTGCACTAAATAGAAATGTCTCTCTTTTCAACATCTTGTTTAATTTGCCAGCAGCCTTTTTTTTTTTTTGCTGGTGAGGAGGAACTCGCAGCGTTGATCTCATGATATTTCTTCCATGAAGAAAACATCCACAGCTATCATGGTAAGAAAAAAAACGTAGCTTAGCTTAGCGAGCTAACCGCTAGCTTCAGCTGCAACGAGTAACAAATGAACAGCGTAAAAAAGCCTAATTTAATGTAATAAATTATTTGGAATATTTGAGACAGATGGTATAAAAATGTATATTGTATTTTTTACGAGGTTCCATTAGTGCCAAAAATATGTTTATGCATCTATAAAGTGTGTATATAGCGTGCTGTGTGTGTGTGTTTGTTTATATATATATATATATATATAGATATATAGATATACTGTATATAATTTATATATATATATATATACGGTATGTATGTAAGTGATGTGTTAAGTGAATCAATCAATTATACAATCTATTATTTTTTTAAGCTAAATATGTTATAAGAAGTATTAATTTATATATATATGTGCTAAAAACAGTTATGATCTATTTTAGATCTCACTGGGTGTGAAAAAGAAAAGGCTGATTTGTTGGATTATACCAGCACCAGCTGCCTAACTGGTCTTCCTGCTCTGGCCTGCACAAGAGATTTACAAAGATGTCACAGACCAAGAACAAAGGTAAATAAAATAAAATAAGAGTGGAACACATTCTTTTCTGTTATATAATTTAGTATATGATGATTATGATTCTCATAATAACAATAATTGTAATAAATTTCCCACCTGTATATTATTAGTGCCATGTGAAATTTGTCATAATTTCAACATTACTTGTGCCAAATATATTTTTATCTCCTAACTTGTTTGGAATAGTTTGTTTTTGTAGGTAATGAAAAAAAATGCAGGCTCAACCACTATCAATTAGTACATGTATTTAGAAGTTATGTAAAAATCGTAACTCTCACAAATCTGACTCACAGTGTCCTACCAAATTGCTCACTGTCCCTTCATATTTTTAAAAAAGTTTATTTGACATATTTTTATGTTGTAAGGTGATCCATCCTGAACCTGCCAGCGAGGTGGTGCGAAAGCCCAGAACGGTGGGGAAAAGATGTCTGCACTCCACGCTTTACAGAGCTTACACAGGTATAACCAGGGGCGGCTCCAGAGATATTTTTCTGCAGGTGCTAAGGGGGGGGCTAAGCATTTTACTGAGGATGCTATGAAGGATAATTTGTTCTTTCAGTTCTCAAGGTCAATGTGTGTCATTCACATCACATGTGGTACATAAGGTGGAACGAAACTATGGACAGGGTCCCAGTTACATCCAACAAAAATACAAATTGTAAAGAAAAACAGTAAAAAAGATCCGAGACATGAAATAAGAAATACACTAAACTAAAAATACACTAAGCACTACTAGTATACTGTACGAAACAATGCGCCAAACAATAGCAGCACGAACATGAGTCTGCGTGAGCAGATGAGGACGAGTGAACACAGAAACATGAAATAGATCAGCAGCATGAGATCAGCAGCACATAACCAAATGGTTTTACAGTGTTTTGTTTTCACAGTGATAATTCAGACTAGGGGTTCATGAGTCTAACAACCTCGGGGCAAGGGCGGGGTGGCCATCGGGAGGTTCGAGAGAAATCCCGATGGGCCGCGTCATGAATGGGCCGGTGGGGGGCTATAGCACACCCTAACTCCCCCCTGGAGCCGCATCTGGGTATAACCTTTGTGTTAATGTTTTTATGCCTGTTTCTTTTGTCAAAACTTATTGTGATTATGCCACTCGTGTGTTTGCAGGACCACGTCCAGACCCCGAAATCCTGACATCAGGAGGAAAACTACACCGACTGGAGTCTCAACCATTTATTGCTCCTGTCCTAGATGGTCTGTCAACGTTGGAGCTGGTACCATCCAGATGTGGGCCTGTGCCACAGGGTGGACTGGTGTCTTACCAGTGCCCAACTGAGAAGTCCTGTGTAGCATCATTCTGCACCACATGGCTCCAGACTTCCCTGCTCTTCCTTCGATGATGTATAGTCTTCCCAACATGTGTTTTGTGCCCACACTCAGTCAGCTGCATCTTCAGTCTCTGCAAGTGTCACATGAAATACAGGCCAGAACGAAGGAGCAGTCCAGATGTTCTGCAGGGGTACAGCTTCGACAACCAAGGCTTACTGCCAGCTGTTTCTGTGTTGCTTACAGAGGAGGAGTCTGCTGCCACAGCACTGGCAGCTCAGATGGTCAGGGGGTAGACTAAAATATAACTGTTGAACGGGTATGGCGTGATGAATTGATTGATCAGATGAAGTCTAAACTGGACATGTTTTACTTTCAATGTGTTTATATCAATGCAGTATCATAAAATGTACAAATCACCTTTTTGTTCCTTTGTATTTCTAATATTCAGTCTCAAGCTGTGTGAATCACTGTAAATACTTTAATTTAATACTGTAAATAGTTGTTACTCATGAAAAATACAAAACCGTGCTAATTTCTTTAAAATGAAATTCCATAATTTGGGAAATATATCTATAATCCACTATAAGTTTATAGTGTACAGTTATAAATTGTTAACTTAAATAGTTATAAAGTTTTTTTTTGTTCTTACTAGATGTTGTAAATTATACTTGTTTTCCTTGCAATTCAACTCAATCAATCCACAAATAATAAAAAAACGTATACTGCTCAAGTGTGTTTTAATTGAAGAATGTTTTAAAATAATTCAAAACTTTTAAATAATAAAGTACATAACACTAGAACAGTTTACATACATGTGACAAGCTTGGATGTTATTTTTTATTTTATAAACTTACTTAAACGGCACCTTAGGATTTTCACCCAAGGACATAATTTATGCACAGAAAAGGCACTTGGGTTTGTTTACAAGTAAACAGGAGACTGTTCCAACATACAATATAAATTTTATTAACACTAAGTTAAAAACTAATTCTAATGGAGGCAATAATGATTCTTAAATATTCAGCCAAGGCTGAGGCTTTCCAGTGGTCAGTCAACTAAAAGATAATGATGGTTCAATGTAACAAGAGCAGAAATTCACCCACAAGCTGTGATGATGATGCACGAGATATGAGTGGAACAGAACCTACACAAGACTGGACTGCCTTCAACCTGGAACATAAATATGAAATTAAGTAAACAGAAATAAATATGTTTTCCTGATGCATGCTCAATAATCCAGGTAGGAAAATCTAAAGAAGTTAATTAAGTCATGTCCTCTGGACTCCCCCAGCCAATCTGCTCAGGTAAGACACAGTGACTCCAGCAGGCTGTAGTAAAGCATGGTAGGACAGATAAGGTTGTTTTCTTGCCCCTCAAGAACAACCAGGAACTGAACAAAAACAACAGATGAAACTGAGCCATTTTCCTCACTGTCTAATGCTAACACTTGTGACATTTTCTGACAATTTAGTCCAGAACAGCTAGCGCCACTGCAGCACCCAAAATTGTGCAGGCATCTGTTTGAACAGCTAAGTGGCAGCCGCGGGTCCTACGCGTAATTTCTTAATAAAGATATCTAAAAACGTCATTATGACTAGTCATAATTACGTTTGAGATATCTTGAATTGTCATTATGGATGTCTGACACTTTAAATGACGAATCGGGTGACGTCATTTAAGATATCTTTAATTATATTTTGACTAGTCAAAATTCATTTTAAGATATCTTGAATTGCTATTATGACTAGTCAGAATGTAAATACAGATATCTTAAATTAACATTCTGACTAGTCAAAATGTAATTGTGACTAGTCAAAACTCCATTTTAGATATCTAGAATGTAATTACGGATAGTCAGACTTCACGATTTAATGTTAAAAGGGCTTGCCATACTGCACCTGCCACACCACCAGACTGGTTTCTGCCTCCATCTGGGTCGTCCATCGACTGGTCCTGTGCTGTGGCGTGGGGCAGGCTGCGTCACGCGTCCCGGGCTTAACTGATCCAGCTCGACTAATTGAACAGGTGTCGGTTTGATTGGCGTCTCTTCCGGTGCGACAGATCCTACCAGGGTGGACTCTGGACTGCTGTTGTGTGACTGATGAGAATCCCTCCGGGCGGTGGCATTACTCCTGCTTTTATATACGATTTGTGTGTGGAGTTTTAATCTGATTACAGCCAGAATAAAATAAAAAAAAGAATGCTGACTTCTTTGTTCAGAAATATGAAATTTGTATTACATTTTTAGAACTATGATTTTGTGGTTAATATTTTTACGTCATGCTAGTCCTGAGTAGCAGGACATGTATGTTTACAAATGTTTTTGTGTTCATTTAATTGCATTTTGTACTACCAGATGACTTGAATTTTGCACACATAAAATCACAATGCCACTTTGTGCCACTAAGGGACTATTGCTAATTTGTTTTTGATTCTGGCTCAGTGGTTCAGGATTCAGAAGTTATTCTCAAAAATGTTTGTTTGATATTTCAGTGGTCCTAGTTCTCATTAGTAGCAAAGAATGTTTACATTTTCTGAAATTCACTTTCTTGTGCAGATATCAGATAAAATCGCAACTTTAACCTGTAATTTTAGCACATTGTTAATGTGAAATATATCTGCAAGAAGTTTTCATTTTCTGTGTTGTTATTGAACTGTATTTATTCTTGTTAACACTGCAAATGTTAAACATTTTACCCATGGGTTAAAGCATGAAAAAATGTTTGGACTGGAAAATCCATCCTTGCCACATAGAAAATGATAAATCCCTCGTGGTGACGGATAGCCTTAAGCTCTGTTCACCTGTTGTGTTCTCAGTTACTGTAACTTTGACATGTTCAACATTGTTTCACAAGTAAAGAGACTACAAACTGAATTAATCTGCAATCATTTATTTACAGCATGCAGCATCGAAGTAACACTTGTGCAATAGCAAAGTATATACATTTTCATGTTCAGTTCATCAGTTAATGTTCACACAGATAATAATTCATATTTTCAAAACAACACTGGGGCACATATTGGTCAAAGCATAGCATACAGCCACAATTTTGTCCAATAAAATTGATGGCCTCATCTTCACATTCGAGCAACATGCTAACAGGTATGTTACCACTTAGTATGGTGTATTTGGTGCAAACACAACCAATAACCCTCTCCACATCGACCCTAAGGTGAAACTTAAAAAGTTACCTTTAAAGGCACGCTGGCCCGTTTGCAGAGGAGGCTTGGGGACAAATTCACACAGCACCACGATTGAAATTGCACAGTTGTTTGTTTAATTAAATAATGTTTAAAATATTCACAATTTTAAAAGGCAGCAATAGCTCCAGTCAAGAAGCTACACCTGGAGGAGCAGTTCACCTGATGTCTGGCTACGCAGATCTGGATCCTTTCTGGGTGGAGTTTGCATGTTCTCTCCGTGCATGCGTGGGTTTTCTCCGGGTGCTCCGGTTTCCTCCCACAGTCCAAAAACATGCATGTTAGGCTGATTGGTAACTCTAAATTGACCCTGGGTGTGAATGAGACAGGTCCCTCTTGTAAATGAGTCCCTGTGGCTCAACAGGCTAGCCTGTGTAAATAAAGGTTGAATGAATGAATGAATGAATGTGGTGGTGTGGCAGGTGCAGTGTTGACCCCTGGGCTGTTTCATCCTCAGAAAAACTCTGAGCAGCTACACCTGGAGGAGCAGTTTCATCCATCTTTGATGTCTGGCTATGCAGATCTGGTGGTGTGGCAGGTGCAGTGTTGACCCCTGTGGTTGATTGGTGTCTCTTGGTCCGACGGGCAAATCGGGCAGTGTCCATAGTTTTGACTTCGGTGTGCCTGAGATGTAAAGAGGGTACCCATTCAGGATCACAATCTAGGAATTCATATGCTGGCTTGCCTAAGAAGAGATAAAAGAACTTGATTAGATGAGCTAGCCAGCTAGCTGTTTGTGAACGATCCTGTGTTACGTATGAGCAGTTAATAAGTTTAATATTATTTAATTACACCTTACCTGTGTCGAAATGCTTCGAACACACAAACATGTGTCTGGAAATACTCCTGAAAGTGATGTTTGTTCGTTTAACAGGAGACACCCATGTCACTATGTCTCTGTTAGCTTACCTCTGTGTTGTTTCCATGCCGGAAAGCTGAAAAAACGGACTCCATTTGCAATACGGCTCCCCCTGCGATTGTGAGAACCATTGTGACAGTTCACAACACAACAAGCAGTCACCATTTCAGCGTATTTCACGTAGGATCACACAACTACAACTAACGCAAACCACACCGGTCACGTCCTTGCCCGAAAGTCCCGGGATGCTTTGCGCGATCCCGGTCCGTCGTGACGTCAGTTCCCAAGCTCTATTACTGGTAGTATAAATGTCTAGCTAGTAGAGAGGAAGAACAAAATAATTTAGGGAAATTATGATAAATATGCAAAAATATCCCCTCCTTGGGCTGCCACCTTACGATGGTGGAGGGGTTTGAGTGTCTCAATGATCCTAGGAGCTATGCTGTCAGGGGCTCATGCCCCTAGTAGGGGTCACCCAAGGCAGACAGGTCCTAGGTGAGGGACCAGACAAAGTGCAGCCCAAAGACTCCAATGATAAGTAACACTAATGGAATCAATGTTCCCTCGCCCTTAACGCGGGTCACCGGGGCCCCACTCTGGAGCCAGGCCCGGAGGTGGGGCACGTTGGCGAGCGCCTGGTGGCCGGGCTTTTACCCATGGAGCTCGGCCGGGCACAGCCCGAAGAGGAGACGTGGGTCCCCCTTCCCATGGGCTCACCACCTATGGGAGGGGCCAAAGGGGTCGGGTGCATTGTGGGATGGGTGGTGGCCGAGGGCGGGGACCCTGGCGGTCTGATCCTCGGCTACAGAAGCTGGCCATTGGGACATGGAATGTCACCTCTCTGGTGGGGAAGGAGCCTGAGCTAGTGTGTGAGGTTGAGAGGTTCCGGCTAGAAATAGTCGGACTCACCTCAACGCATGGCTCTGGCTCTGGAACCAGTTTCCTTGAGAGGGGTTGGACACTCTTCCACTCTGGAGTTGCCCCTGGTGAGAGGCGCCGAGCAGGAGTGGGCATACTTGTTGCCCCCCATCTTGGTGCCTGTACGTTGGGGTTCACCCCGGTGAACGAGAGGGTAGCCTCCCTTCGCCTACGTGTGGGGGGACGGGCTCTGACTGTTGTTTGTGCCTATGCGCCAAACGGCAGTGCAGATTACCCACCCTTTTTGGAGTCCTTGGAGGGGGTATTGGAGAGTGCGCCTCCTGGGGACTCCCTTGTTCTGCTGGGGGACTTCAACGCTCACGTGGGCAATGACAGTGAGACCTGGAGGGGTGTGGTTGGGAGGAACGGCCCCCCTGATCTGAACCCGAGTGGTGTTCTGTTATTGGACTTCTGTGCTCGTCATGGATTGTCCATAACGAACACCATGTTCAGGCATAAGGGTGTCCATATGTGCTCTTGGCACCAGGACACCCTAGGTCGCAGTTCGATGATCAACTTTGTTGTCGTCTCATCTGATCTGCGGCCGCATGTCTTGGACACTCGGTGAAGAGAGGGGCGGAGCTGTCAACTGACCACTACCTGGTGGTGAGTTGGCTCCGATGGTGGGGGAGGATGCCGGTCAGACCTGGCAGACCCAAACGTATTGTGAGGGTCTGCTGGGAACGTCTGGCAGAGTCTCCCGTAAGACGGAGCTTTAACTCCCACCTCCGGGAGAGCTTTGAACACGTTCCGAGGGAGGCGGGGGACATTGAGTCCGAGTGGGCCATGTTCCGCGCCTCTATTGTCGAGGCAGCTTATCAGAGTTGTGGCCGCAAGGTTGTTGGTGCCTGTCGTGGTGGCAACCCTCGAACCCGGTGGTGGACACCGGCGGTGAGGGATGCTGTCAAGCTGAAGAAGGAGTCCTATTGGGCCTTTTTGGCCTGTGGGACCCCGGCGGTGAGGGATGCTGTCAAGCTGAAGAAGGAGTCCTATTGGGCCTTTTTGGCCTGTGGGACCCCGGAAGCAGCAGATAGGTACCGGCAGTCCAAGCGGCATGCGGCTCGGGTGGTTGCTGAGGCAAAAACTCGGGCGTGGGAGGAGTTTGGAGAGGCCATGGAGAATGACTTCCGTACGGCTTCGAGGCGATTCTGGTCCACCATCCGGCGTCTCAGGGGGGGAAAGCGGTACGCGACCAACACCATTTATGGTGGGGATGGCGTGCTGTTGACCTCAACTCGGGATGTTGTGAGTCGGTGGGCGGAATACTTCGAAGACCTCCTCAATCCTACTGGCACGTCTTCCACTGAGGAAGAGGAACCTGGGGATTTTTGGTCGGGCTCTCCAATCTCTGCAAGACGTCTTGCAGTTCTGCTTGGGGGCCACGTACAAGACGGGCTGTCACTGGGGGATCACAGCAGGAGTGCAGCCAGAAGTTGCGCAATGTTTGTTCACTCAACGGGGGGTAAAAGACGTAAGACAGGGAGTCTTGCGGAGTATAACGCAGCCTTAAGTCAGGCTCGTTTCCGGTGAGAGTTGGACTCCGCCAAGGTTGCCCTTTGTCACCGATTCTGTTCATAACTTTTATGGACAGAATTTCTAGGCGCAGCCAAGGTGTTGAGAGGATCCGTTTTGGTGGCCTTAGAATCGCTTCTCTGTTTTTTGCAGATGATGTGGTCCTATTGGCTTCATCAGATCGTGATCTACAGCTTTCGCTGGAGCGGTTTGCAGCCGAGTGTGATGCGGCCGGGATGAGGATCAGTTCCTCCAAATCCGAGGCCATGGTCTTGAGCCGGAAAAGGGTAGCATGCCCTCTCCGGGTCGGGGAGGAGGTCCTGCCCCAAGTGGAGGAGTTTAAGTATCTCGGGGTCTTGTTCACGAATGAGGGAAAACTGGAGCGTGAGATCGATAGGCGGATAGGTGCAGCGTCCGCAGTGAAGCGGGTGCTGTACCGGTCTGTCGTGGTGAAGAGAGAGCTGAGTCAAAAGGCAAAGCTCTCAATTTACCGATCGATCTACGTTCCCACCCTCATCTATGGTCATGAGCTCTGGGTTATGACCGAAAGAACGAGATCTCGGATACAAGCGGCTGAAATGAGTTTTCTCCGCAGGGTGTCTGGACTCTCCCTTAGAGATAGGGTGAGAAGCTCAGTCATCCGGGAGGGACTCGGAGTAGAGCCGCTGCTTCTCCACATCGAGAGGAGCCAGTTGAGGTGGCTCGGGCATCTGGTTAGGATGCCTCCTGGACGCCTCCCTGGTGAGGTGTTCCGGGCATGTCCCACCGGGAGGAGACCCAGAGGAAGACCCAGGACACGCTGGAGGGACTATGTTTCTCGGCTGGCCTGGGAACGCCTTGGGATTCCCCCAGAGGAGCTGCTCCAAGTGGCTGGGGAGAGGGAAGTCTGGGCCTCCCTACTTAGGCTGCTACCCCCGCGACCCGACCCCGGATAAGCGGAAGAAAATGGATGGATGGATGGATCCGCTAACAATACACTAAGCACTAATATCATAGAAAAACATCACTCCAAACAGCAGCACTAACATGAGTCTGTATGAGCAGATGGACACGAATGAACACAGCAACATGAAACAGATCAGCAGCAACATGAAACAGATCAGCAGCAACATGATGTGATATTTCACAGTGATTATTCTGGTTATTTATTCATGAGTCTAACAGCCTCAGGGTAGAAGCTGTTCCTCAGTCTAGTGGTTCTACACTTAATGCTCCTCAACCTCCTTCCTGAGGGGAGTGGGGCAAAGAGTGTGTGTGCTGGGTGAGTGGGGTCTTTCATGATGCAGGTGGCTCTTTTCCTGCATCTGGAGGTGTAGATGTCTGTGATGGTGGGGAGACTGACTCCAACAGACTTCTGTGCAGCCTTCACCACTCTCTGTAGAGCTTTTCTTTCTGCAGCTGTGCAGCCTCCATGCCACACGTTGATGCTGGAGCACAGGATGCTCTCCACTGCACACCTGTAGAAGGAGGTGAGGACTGGGCTACTCAGACCAGCTCGTCTCAGCCGTCTGAGGAAGTAGAGTCTCTGATGACCTTTCTTGATCAGGCTGGTGGTGTTGTTGGTCCAGCTGAGGTTATCGTTCATGTGTACACCCAAGTACTTGTAGCTGGAGACCACTTCCACCGCAGATCCACTTATGTTCAGTGGGGTGCGGGTTTGTTTGTTCCTTCTGAAGTCCACAATCATCTACTTTGTCTTCTTCACATTCATGTGAAGGTAGTATTGCTACTTGTCTCAACTTTTTTGGGATTTGACACTGTGAAATTTTGAATCAACATATTTTTCCTTTAAAATGTTACATTTACTCAGATTAAACTTTTGATCTGTCATCTATGTTCTATTACTAATAACATATTGATATCTGTCATCTCCACATCATTGCATTCAGTTTTTATTCACAATTTGTTTAGTGTCTCAACTTTTTTGGAATCCGGTTTGCATTTATATACCGTAGTATATAGTATACTGGTATATAAAGTATGTTAAAGTAGTTACAGTTGAAAGACATGCTGTAAAAACTAGAAGAAAAAAAACAGTGTGGATATTGAGTCAGAATCCACACTACGTATCACATTCACATAACCTGTTTTCTTTATATAAAAACCTCAAATTCAAATGTATAAAAATAATTCATAAAACTATTGAGATTAGGCCCTGTACACACGTAGCCGTTCATCAGTAAAACCGAACAGTTTAGCATGCGGTTTAGCCTTTCATCCACACGTGAACGCCGGTTGATGTAACTATAAATAATAACAAAACTCCGGCCAAAGTGAAGATTTGAGAACTCTCCGTTTTCGAGTCTGCGTGTGGACTTTCAGAGCAGAGGTTTCTGCTCCAGCTGGACCGGCAGAACCGGTTCTGCCGGTCCAGCTGAGCGGCGCTCACGTCACATAATGCTCTAAAAAAGCACTAAAAAGTCAACATACCTGCTCTGACATGATTCCTAGTCGACATTTTCCTGCGTTTTATTAACTTTGTACTCCAACACGGTATTTAATAGTAGTTCAACCTCACGGTCTGTCCACACAAACGAAAGAAAAAAAAAAAAAATAACAGGAAGTGTGGCTGCATGGGTTGAAGGGTTGTGACAGCACTACACTGCCACCTATGGGTTCAGCATATTCTTTACAACTTTACAACGTTCTGTGGTGAAAAAAACGGGACATGTAGACAAACATTTTAGATATTCGAACATGTATGGACAGAGATTTTTTTTTGCGCAAATATTCGTTTTTCAAACACCAGGCTACGTGTGTACAGGGTATAGCCCATTTGCAGCTATTAAAGAAATGCAATTAACCTCAATAGTGTGTAAACGATAAAGTCTTCAAAAATATGTTAAACCATATAAAGTCCCTATCTGTTCTTTTAAAAAATGAGCATTTACTGTACATACAACAGAGGAAACCATTTCTTTGAGTTTTCGTATTTCTAGAATGAATCAATTTAGTTAAAAAAAGGCAAATTCACAAAATGATTAAACGCAGGTGGATAAAAGCAGAACAAAAGAAAAAATAAACGGGGAGAAACAAAACCTTCAAAGTTTCCTGCTAACTTTTAAATAGTACCAAACGAGGAAGATGATTTGAGGAGGTGGCACATTAAAGTCTCAGCAGAGTTAATATTTTTGGCCGATTACTTCGATTAATAGCCCAACAGTACAATCATTAGTCAAGGGAAATTCAGTGAGATGCAAGCATGACCGAGACAGAAAAATATGACTGATTGAGAGCTCCCACTTCATTATCCTTTGACGTATCATAGAAAAATGATTAGGTACTTAAAAAAACAGTCTACACCTTTATCAGAACTGGTGGAAATGGAATGGCTGTGTTATTCTACTAAAAAAATAAAATAAAAACAGTTTGTTCTGCTTTTGCAAAAACACTTTGCCTGTTTATTTGCAAAGGAATTAACTACATTAGAAGTTTAACTTCTAGCATTAATATCCATTTTGTTGTAACACAGCCAGGACAATAAAACAATATTTGCACTGTTTAAAAGAGGTATTGTATCATTTTCTGTACTTTTAGTTTTATTTAAATCCTTACTAATAAGAAAACAAAGATTTTCTTTATGTCTAAAAAGCAGGACAAAGATGATCCATGCTGAAATGTGAGCAGGAGTCTCCTGTCCTTCGGGACACGCCTCATCTCTGTGATGGCCGGACGCGTATAATGAGCACATATCACAAAAAACCTTCTCCGATATCAGGGGCCAGTTTGTTTGATCTATAAACTTCATACGTATCTGATGTTTGAACAAGGTGATCACAGACAAGATCTGCAAACAAGGAGAAGGGAGAAAGCGCTCAAATACATACTACACAAAGATTACATCCCTTTTTGTTAAACTTTTGCTTTTATACAGCATTTATTCTTTGGATTTATTTTATTTCTGATGTACAAAAACACTGTTTAGTTATGAATCTGATCTGTAGACTGACAAAGAGCAGCTGTGAAAAGCACAACAGTGAGATGTGTGTTGATATTTTATCAATACATCAAAATGAACATCTTTACCATTTGTTTAAATGGTGCATAGAGTTGTTATTTTTATAGTGACTATTTCTTGCAGTGTTTAGCTTGTAAGAAAACTGACAGAAACAAAAGCCAGTTCAGCTGTGCTGCTTCAATAACACGCTCATTTCTGTAACCACCAAGCTTCAATTACACCCAGAGGGGAAAAAGGAAAATCAATATCTATCTATTCCTGCTGCCTCTCAGCTTTTTAGGCTGTTTAACCAATACAAAAACAACCCAACAATTGTTATTTGTTACTTTTATTAACAATATTAATGTTTTTTAAGAGCTTCATCAGTTTTTAAGCAGTAAAAATATAACCTTAAAAAAAGTTTAGGTATAAAAGCTGCGTTGGCACGCTCATATAAATTTTTTTTAATTCAAATATGATTTCAGCTTCTTCCTTTTAGAACAAAATGAGCTTTTGCTTAAATATACTCAGAGGAAAAAAAAACATTAGAAAATACACAATGACAGATCTTCACTCTCCATCCACTCATTGAAGGAGGTCTAAAATCCCTCTGGGGTGATTTGACATTTTGTCATCAAGCTGATTATGTTTCCTGCAGGTTCGACCCTCCTCAAATCACTGCACACCCACACAAAACAGCTTGTTAGTACAGCAGAGCCTTTCTTTTTTTCCCCGGGTTTACGGGTCAGTGAGAACTGGACAACAGAGATGCAGACAAAAGGAAAACAGAATTAACATAACCTGCTTTCCAACAGGGTAAAACAGAGAATTCAGTGTATACTAATGAGAAGAATGCTTATAATTTAGCAAAAAAAGATAAACCTGTGACTTTTCCCCTTCCTTAAAGGCTTTTGGATTTGTATTCAAACTGTAATATGATCAGATGGAGGCAGACGGTAACTGGTTGTGTGACAGCTTGTCTGGAAACCTATTGTTGAGTGGCTGATGACGGACAGGTGCCTCGGGTGAAGCCCGTCAATATGCCTTTTGTCATGACTCCACACAGAACATAAACTACTCTAAGCTGCACACCTTTGAGAGAAAATGAGCACATATCTACACTGCCTGGCCCAAAAAAAAAGTAGCCACCAAAAAAATAGGTCACACACTAATATTTCGTTGGACCACCTTTAGCTTTGGTTACAGCATGCATTTGCTGTGGCATTGTTTCGATAAGCTTCTGCAATGTCACAAGATCTACTTCCATCCAGTGTTGCATTAATTTTTCACCAAAATCTTGCATTGATGATGGCAGATTCTGACCAATGCGCAAAGCCTTCTCCAACACATCCCAAAGATTCTCAATGGAGTTGAGGTCTGGACTCTGTGGTGGCCAATCCACATGTAAAAATGATGTTTCATGCTCCCAGAACCACTCTTTCAAAATTTGAACCCGATGAATCCTGGCATTGTCATCTTGGAATATGCCCACGCCATCAAGGAAGAAAAAATCCATTGATGGAATAACCTGTTTATTTCAGGTAGTCAGCTGACCTCATTCTTTGAGCACATACTGTTGCTTAACCTAGACCTGAACAACTACAGCAACCCCAGATCATAGCACTGCCCCCACAGGCTTGTACAGTAGACACTAGGCACTATGGGTGCATCACTTCACCTGCCTCTCTTCTTACCCTGATGTGTCCCATCACTCTGGAACGGGTAAATCTGGACTCATCAGACCACATGAGCTTCTTCCATTGCTCCAGAGTCCAATCTTTATGCTCCCTAACAAATTGAAGCCTTTTTTTGCCAGTTAGCCTCATTGATTAGTGGTTTTCTTAAGGCTACACAGCTGGTCAGTCCCAATTCCTTGTTCCCTTTGCATTGTGGGTGTGGAAATAATCTTACTTTCACTATGAAATATAGTCCTAAGTGCTACTTTTTTCTTCGATTTGATTTCACCAAACGTTTAAGTTATCGCCAATCATGATCATTAAGGATTTTTTTCCGGCCACATTTCTTCCTAGAGGACAATGGGTCCCCACTATCCTTTCAGTTTTTAATAATGTGATGCATGCCAATGATTTGACCCTTCTCAAACAGACTGACATCTTTTCCACGACCACGCGATGTGTCTTTAACATGGTTGTTTAAGAAATGAGAAGCAACTCATTGCACCAGTTGGGGTTAAAATTGTTGCCAGCTGAAAGATAATCACCCATGCAGTAATTATCAAATACAAAGTAGGAGGCTTGTACCCATTTGCTTAGTTAAATCTAGGTGGTGACTTTTATTACTTGGTCAGGCAGTGTACAAAGGGTGTCAAAGTCAAATACTGTACACAGAGGGCCAAAAAAAAACAAATTTGCTACAAGCCAAGGGCCGGACTGGTTCAATGTTTATTATAAGGGGGTGATATAATATTTTTTTTCTTTTTTCTGCACTCTTTTCATTCAATGTTTTCTTTTTGATTAATTTGTTTTATTTTGTCTCTTTTAAATGAATGAATAAATGAATTAAATAAAATAGTAAATAGCTTTACATCTGCTAAGTTCATGGCATAAACCAACACAGACATGTTCCTGCTTTTAGTATTTTACATTGTTTTATAATGCAGCTGTTTATGTTTCGTTTTTATTTTTAATACTGTTTTCTTATGATTTTTAATGAATAGGCTTTTTATGATTGTTTACTGTTGGCTGCAAATATCAAGCTGCAAAATCCTTTATTTTCTACAGCTGATAGCTGTTGGTCATTAATTTTGATGAAGTTTAGCAAATTCTCTGTGAACATTTGAGCTCCATGGCTTCAGCTATGTTTTTATTGTTCAATCTGGGGCTCTCTGATTTTGGTCAGCTTGTCCCTCATACGAGATGGTCAGACAGACAGCGGGTCGGATTGGACGCAGCTGGCCGCGGTTGAACAAGAAAAACACACCGCTGAAACCATGGAGCTCGAATGAGAAGTTGCTAAAGTTTAGCAACTTCTTGAGGGACAGGCTGAGTTTAGCAGCTAAACTCAGCCTGTCCATCAATCAGAGACGGGGACGTGGCTGGGCCGTTTCGGTTCAGCGAGTGTCGTCCTGCTGAACTAACTTGACCGCGGTTTAATGTGATGCTATGGCTCTGCAGACATTGCACGTTGTTGTCTTGTGGTGTTTAGTGTAAAATACTTCCACACAGCGCACATGTTACGATGAAAAGTTGGCTAGCTGTTAGCTAAAATGCTACTCACCCAGTCTGCACGCTGTAGCTGGCTGCAAACTATGGAATGGATTTCCTGAATTTGAGGCGGGTCTTACTCTGGGTTCATGAGACACGACTCCGTTCAGAAAATCCATTCCATAGTTTGAAGCCAACGTGCATCATGGATCGGAAAATAAGTAAACTATGCTGGTAATGGAGTCCGATACCGGATCAGATCGACCCCGTGCCGTGTGCAAAACACCAGCCGGTGGCTGTGACTTGCGGGCCGGCTCTAATAGTTATTAAATATCATCCAGGGGGCCATAAATAATTACTTTGCGGGCCGGATCTGGCCCGCGGTCTGCCACTCTGACATATGTGCTGTACACGGTCAGTGTTGGATGTAAAAACTAGTGATCCCACCTTTTTTACAAGCTGAAAACCCAACAATCCAAGAGGTTATGACAGGAACCTCACATTGTCAAAAAGCTCAGACTGTTTTTTCCAAAACATAATAAAATCAAAAGCATCTACTCTGAAATTGCGTACATATTGCCTTTACACACTCAGACTAATGTACTTTTCCAACAGCCCAATAGAATCATTTAAACACTTCAATGATGAAGGATTTCCGTCACCGCACTAAGGATGAAAAATCATTAAGAGCTCTCATATGTTCATCACCCACGCCTTCTCTTTAGATGGCACTTGCAGGGAAATATGCACCTACTTAAATTGCTACTGGCAGTTAATTTGCCACTTGGAAAAGGAAAATTACTGGCTTAAAGAAACAAAAGACATTCACATGCTTTTTTTAAAAAACATGCAAACAGACCCAAGCAACTCAATAAGTCCTTAGAGACAGGAGTGGAGAACAAAGACGTGCCTGATAAAGTTTCTTGACTGATGCAGTTTAACAAAGTATGCAGTTATACTGTATAAAGCTTTTATAAAAGGACCAGTACAGCTCATTTATTTACAATTGGTAACCAAAGAACAAGACTTTTCTTGTAAACTTTAAATTAGTCCTGAGGATTACCGTAGTTCTTGAAATTTTCCTTAGTCTTGGTTTTATTTTTCCACCGTCACGAAGCCCAGAGGGGGAAATTCCCTTCATCCATCTGTACGTCTATCCATGTGAGCATAATAACTTGCAAAATAAGAGGTACCGACTTCCCTTTTGGTGTGTGGCTACTTCTAGGCATACGCAAAGCTCCATTTGAAAATTGGGTTGCCAATGCCAGGTGAAAATCCAAGATGGCTCATCATATATGTATATGTTAGCCGTGTATGGTGAGTAACTTGAAAGTAGGAAATGAGCCGATTCCATTTAGCTTGTGGCTGCATCTAGTTGTTAAAAAGGTCCTTATCAAAAATGTAATTGCTGCATCAAATTCCAAAATGGCCACATCTCTGTGTGTGTGTGTGTGTGTGTGTGTGTATGTATATATTACTTGTAGCTTGCCCTTCTCTTCCACTTGTGCGGTTCTACTTGTCTTCAAAGTCAGCTCCTCTACCAGAGAGCTGGGAGTTTGAGGGTCCTACATAGTATCTTAGATGTTCCAAGGACTCTTCTGAACAGAGATCTCCAAGGTTGTTCCTGGGATCTGTTGGAACCACTTATCCAGTTTGTGGGGTCACAGCACCATGCGCTCCAATGAGCACTGGGCCTTTTGGCACGTTGACACTCCACAACTTCTATACTGTAATTCCCTTTTCAGCCCTTGGTACTTCTCGTGCTCCTTCTTCCCGATGTTATAGTCTCTTGGGATTGCTACATTTATCACTACTGCCTTCTACTTTTGCTTGTCAACCACCACAATGTCTGGTTGTTTACCCATCACCTGTTTGTCCATCTGGATTTGGAAGTCCCACTGTATCTTAGCCATTCCATTCTCCAACACCCTTGGTGCATGTCCCACTTTGACTGTGGAACCTCCAGTCCATACTCGGCACTGATGTTCCTGTATATTTTTCCAGCCTGTTAGTTACAATGTTCCATGTAAGCTTTGCCTGGATATTACTCCCTGCTATTATGTGCTGAACTGTCTCACAGGTATTTTTGCACAGCCTGCATCTTGGCTCTTGGCTGGTATGGTAGACGACCACTGCCTCAACTGCTCTTGTGCTGAGGGCCTATCTTGACGTCAGTGGCTTAATCGCCACCTTTGACCAGACTATTATACCAGCTGGGTATCTGATGACTGGCACTATGTGTTGATGGCTCAGACTTGTTCTTGCTGTTCAGTTGGTCCTAAGGACCTGTCTAACACTCTGGAGGTACTTTGCTGTGGCTGATTTTCTTACAGTCTCAAAAAAACATGGGGAAGGTTCAGTAATGGTATAGGGCTGCTTTTTAGAAACAAGTTTCAAAGCTCATAAGATCCCAAACTTGTCGTTATTTAAGGGGAAAAATATGTTTCACATAGTGCTATACATCTGATAAACGTACCTGAAAAATGTCACAAAGAACTGGACCAGGTCCATGATACTGCTGTGTTGGGAGAAGGCGATCTATGTGAGGGAAAACAAATATATATAAATATATATTACTCACATACAAGTCAATATTATGTACCATTTAAAATCTAGTCAGTCAGAGTCAGAGATTATTGTCATTCGCACCACATGTGGTACATGTGGTACACGTGGTGGAATGAAATTATGTACACAGGGTCCCAGTTACATCCAACAATAAAATATAAAAGAAAATCAGTAGTGACATCTAAGATATGAACTAAGAAAAACATCAACTAAAAATACACTAAGCACTAAAATCTATAATTTAACCTGAAAATGTAAAAAAAAAATAATTATAATGAACACGGGAATAAAAAAAAATTATTCAAAATGTTGTGCCAAAGAAGTGCACGTGTTCACAACATTTTATTCATAAAAATAAAAACATTATGCCCTTTAATAACCTCCAGTGAGTTCTGACTGAATTCTCCTAGTTGATATTTGACATTGTATGGAGGTTAATATAAAATGGCATCTACAGGTCAAGTAAGCTCTATGAACAAAATGGACCTGCTAAAGGTCACAGACTCACTGGAGGCCCTGCTACTAAAACCGTCTACAAAAAACACTGTGTTGAAATTTAGCAGGAGATAATAAAAGAAGTATTTAGCAGAAAACAAAACAGAATTAATTTTTAATCAGCAGGTTGCACGTGGTGTAAAAGAATGAGTTGAGACATGATTAGTTTTTGGATTAGTTTTTTCTGGATAGATCTATAAAAAGATAAATATCTGTTCAACAAGACTTTGTCTTTGATTCTTGAATAAACTTTTGCTTTTAATCCAGAAGTGAAGGGAAAGATCTTTAAATATATATATATAATAATAATAATAAATAAATAAAACTTCCTGAATGACTAAAAATTTACACCCACATATTTCTGAAGAAACACACTGATGAGGTCTGCAGCATAAAAGTCCTAACCATCCACAAAGGATGACCAAAGGATTCTTTCAAAGGCATGCCTCTTTACAACACCCTGCCAAGTAAAACCACTCTGAAAGAGACAGGAATGCCATTTTAGTCTTTCATAAATGGAATAGGTCATCAGAGCAAATTCAAATGATTCAAAGCCCTAAAACAGCAGGGTATTTAAAAAGTCTTATTTACGCAGCTAACACTTATGTGAACTTGTACAAGAATGTTGTAAAGACAAAACTATTGAGCTGAACTGGGCAGGCATGCATCTGTTAAACCTTTTGCAGGAGGTCAAGTGAAGCTTTGACACTGGATCAGAAGTGGTATGAGAGGACAGAAGCGGTCAAATCAATCCTAAAGTGTAAAAGCTTCATTTTTCCTAAACTTACAGATGCAAACACAAATGTAGTACAGGCAAATCAAATGTGAACATGATTCTTATTAATACCAAACCCTGTCAAGGACTTCCTTTACCTTATATTAATATATAAAATGTAAAATGGCCAGTGAACATTAAGCTCGAAAGATGCTTCATCTTCATTAAAGGACAGATTACATGCAGACCTGGCAGCGAAATCGTGTAGGATAGGCCACATCACAGTGACAACTCATTATCTACTACAGATGTTTTGAAGCCATTTTTTGCCTGGAAAGCATTTAGACTCACAAACACAAAGTCATCTACAGCTGTTTAGAGTGTCTGATTGGTAACATGTAGGGTTGGGAAATGGAGCGCAATTTATGCTTTTAGAGGTGGATTATTTGCTTCACATTTATGGTGATGAATTGATAAAGGCATAAAAATCAGGCAATTATGTTTTTTAAGAGAAGAAAGGCACTGATTTAGTACTGCAGCAATTCACAGGCAAATAATTCTGGCACAGCAAATATATATACCATTTTTATCAGCTACAGAGAAGTAGACATCTAAATATTTTGGTTTCAGAAAAGAAGAACGTTTGTGTTTGTGATGAGACTGTTCATTGTACTCAAGTCCTTCAATGACAACTCCATTACCCTCCCTAACTTCTGCCACCTTTGACTTTTTCAACCTTATTAACAAGAAAATGA
This sequence comes from Garcialebias charrua, assembly GCA_038048925.1. Taxonomy (NCBI): domain Eukaryota; kingdom Metazoa; phylum Chordata; class Actinopteri; order Cyprinodontiformes; family Rivulidae; genus Garcialebias; species Garcialebias charrua. Next base: position 33,010 of record JBBPBX010011434.1, on the reverse strand, counting down.
GACTCGCTGATCTGAAACGTGATGCTCACTGACATGGCTAACATGAAAAGTACAGATGATTTGCTGTCTTTTTTTAATAAACAAGACATTTTGTTCTTTTCACGTGAGCTCAAAGCAATAAAAGTAAACCCAGTTTCAATTTGTCCATCTCAGCCTATCGATTGCATCAATATAAGGCTTTTTTCTATTGGAGAATAACTGTTATTGAACAGAGCAGTCACTTGAATTCCACTTACGCAGACAAATGATGATGTTACTGAAAGATCTCACCTCCGATAGCATGTTTCCTTATCTTGGTTTATATTTTATTGCCTGTGCTTAACCTTAAAAACAAAGAGTGCATTTTCAAATGTTGCCTTATCTCAACCGCTCATTGCCCCACGTCATAAGGGCAAACAAGAAAAGAGCCCTTATCCCATTACAGAAGCTATTTGCTTTTACAGCTCAGACTCAGTCTATAATAAGTAAGTGACTGTTGGCCAGAGAATTTAATAAAAAATCTATAACTGTGCCACCTCCATAGATGGGCCGAACCCAAAGATGTTATTACTCCAAGGTGGTACCACTCATCTACCATGTGAAATGGTGGGACACAATATAAAAATCAATATCTGGGAGTGGACTAATTAGCTAAATGGTTTCAGTGTGCCATTATTAGGAATCATTGTTGTTATCTCGCTGTATTATATTTCTTTGTAAGGGCTTTCGCTTTTTGCTAGACAAAT
>JBBPBX010011434.1:0-16194 GCA_038048925.1 Garcialebias charrua | reverse complement strand
TCGTACGCACCCATGCACAGGTTTGGCTCATCTTTATGTGGACTTTGTATTGACTTCAATTAATTTTTCATTTATTTCTATAGCCTAACCCTGACCCTTACCCTAAACCTAACCATTACCAGTACATACCTAACCATAAACCTAACCATTACCAGTACATACCTAACCCTAAACCGAACCATTACCAGTACATACCTAACCCTAAACTGAACCATTACATACCTAACCCTAAACCGAACCATTACCAGTACATACCTAACCCTAAACCGAACCATTACCAGTACATACCTAACCCTAAACCGAACCATTACCAGTACATACCTAACCCTAAACCGAACCATTACCAGTACATACCTAACCCTAAACCGAACCATTACCAGTACATACCTAACCCTAAACCGAACCATTACCAGTACATACCTAACCCTAAACCGAACCATTACCAGTACATACCTAACCCTAAACCGAACCATTACCAGTACATACCTAACCCTAAACTGAACCATTACATACCTAACCCTAAACCGAACCATTACCAGTACATACCTAACCCTAAACCGAACCATTACCAGTACATACCTAACCCTAAACCGAACCATTACCAGTACATACCTAACCCTAAACTGAACCATTACATACCTAACCCTAAACCGAACCATTACCAGTACATACCTAACCCTAAACCGAACCATTACCAGTACATACCCAACCCTAAACTTAACCCATCCTCAATTCACACCTTAGTCTTCCTAACCCTAACCCACCAATGAGACTTGAACCTTATGGGGCAACATTTCTCTTAGATGACTTGCCATGGCGGGGCGCTCATATCGTCTGTGATTTTTGTCGACTGTTAGACATGTCTGAGCTGCACGCTGTTTGTTCCGACAGTTTTCGAGTGAAGGTGGGGGTGTGAGCACTGCCTTTAACTTTTTAGCTAGCATGCCTGTATCGTGCACCGCTAGCTTAGTGCTACATCAGACGGGTGGGGGCGGGGGACACAGTTTGGTTCAGTAGGTGGGGCTCTCGGTTCTGTTGACAGGGCGGGGCTAGGGAAAACATTAGGTACTGGGCTTCAGTCCCCACAAAAAGCAGTTGGTCCTCACAACGTAGTATGTGTTCAGAAATGGTCCTCACACACACACACACACACACACACACACACAGGGTGGTGGCCATCTTGGAGTTTCACTTGGCAACCCAATTTTTGATAATGAACTTTTTACAGGTAGATGCACCCACACACCACAATGAAAGTCAGGAATGAATGAAAGTTGCTTATTTTTGAAGTTATCCAGCTCACAATTATTATTCTTTTTTTTTAAACCATGAAATAAATCCACTGAGATTATTAATCTCTTTTACAAGGATGTCCTGGCACATCTTACATATATACAAATATTGTGGTAGCCATAAGTTATCATGCTCAACATGAACAGGCCAGGTATTTCCAATTCCCCCTCTGCACTCCGCGGTGACAGACAACAATATGATCCAGTGCAACATAAGGAAAAACAGCAGAGTTGGGTGATCTTTTACCATGGTACAAAGAACAGAGAGAGAAATGCCACCTATGACTTCTAAACCCTAAATAACCTCACTGTTGGAGCACTTCAACAGCCTGGCATGTGTAGAGGGCAACACACAAAACCCCACATGCTCATTGGTATAATTCAGCTTTTCTACACAGTATCTTAATTTAATCTACACCTGTATGCATCCATGCACACATCTAAACCTCAGGCAATCCTCTTCACTGTATCTTAATTTGATCTACACTTGGCTTGAAAGTGTTTCTGCGCCCGTGCACGCTATAAACACACATGCAAAGAAAGAAATGTGCTGCGAACCTGAACAATATCTAGCAGACTCAACATTCGTTACTGCTGTCCCCCCCATCAGACGTCTCCTGATTAAAGTATGAATCCAGTGAGCGCTACAGAAAAATATTTCCTGATGACTGATCACTGTAGCGCACCACGGACGTCATCTTTTTTTTTCTTTTCTCAGAAACAATTATTATTCTGCACTGATGCACCAGTTCCTTCATCATTACAGCTACCGTATTATTTAGAGGTTTTAACAGCGTCTGTGGTGCCAGTGTATGTACTTTGCAAAGGTTTGCGTGACATGCGTGTATTTTGTGCACATGTACACTAATATTTTTTTATGCATTTGATCAGTGTCCTGCACTGCATATGGTCTGAGAGAAGAAATCAATGTGATACTTTGTCAAGTGTGAAAAAAGCAATTAATTGACTCATACTCAATACTGTATCTTGCTCTACTCTTTTTTTTTTCTTTAAACATTTCCTGTGGAGTTAACGCTCCTATCCAAGTATAGAAAGTAATTCCATTACTGTATTTACAGTTGCTGTGAAATGAACGTCTGCTTTCTTTCAGTTCTAGGGTTTTACATCAGAACGTAATACATGCTGAGCAGCACAGGGGCTCTTCAGGGGACGGTCCTCTTCACCCTCTACGCCTCGGACTGGACTGGACAGCTAACACTCTACAAGAAAGAACAGAGTCGCCTTTTTCTTCTAAGGAGACTCAGGTCCTTTAACGTCTGCAGGATCATGCTGCAGATGTTTTACCACTTGGTGGTCTCCAGCATCTTCTACGATGTGGTGTTCTGGGGCAGCAGGGTGAAGAAAGCTGATGTCAAGACACTTGATAAGCTCATCAAGAGAGCTGGCTCAGTTCTGGAAGTGGACCTGCAGTCTCTGACAGAGGTGTCTGAGCAGAGGATGCTGAGGAAACTGCTCCAGATCCTGAACAAAGCGTCACACCTCCTGCATGACATCCTGGACTCTTACCACAGCACCTTCAGTCGTAGACTGAGACCACCGAGGTGCTCCACAGAACACCACAGGAAGTCCTTCCTCCCTGTAGCTATCAAACTTTAAAGCTGCAGTCTGCAGTTCTGTAGTGCATTCTGTAAGTTGTCTAAAAATATATTTTTAACATATTTCTTCACTCTGTCACTATCTCCTGACAGACTGATGGTAAATGGAGCTTATTTATATAGCGCTTTCTAGCCCCCTGTGAGGAGCCCCAAAGCGCTTTACAATACCAGCCATCCACCCATTCATTCAGACATTCATACACCGGTAGTGGTAGCCTGCCTTGCAAGGCGCCATCCAGACCTACCGGGAGCAACTCGGGGTTAAGTGTCTTGCCCAGGGACACAACGACACATGGTGGGCGGACGCGGGATTCGAACCTCCAACCTTCCGATCGGGGGTCGACTGCCATTACCACTGTGCCACGGTCGCCCCACTATTAGACAAAGTAATCTCTGAAAAAAACTATAGTCCCCTTGCTTCTCCAGGTGGTAAATAAGCATTTCTAAAAAGCCACAGTGACCCGCCGTTAACCAGCCAATAAAAACAGAGCTTCTCACTTCTCACGCTCCTAACCCACGCCCCCGCCTGTCCCAGCCCGCAGCGGCCGCGCACGTTCTCGTTGAAATAATTGCAAAGCGATGCAAAACTGTTTTGTATGTGACACAAATGTATTAAATTCCCCTTCTTCATCCCTGATCTGGACTTTTCTTTTGTTTTTTTTGCCAAAAGTCAAGTGATCGCTTCCTCCTCCGCTGACTCCATGACTGAAATGAATGAATTTGTCACGAGCGAATTAAACTCAGGTCCAACGTGGCTGCGCGAGGCTCAGCAGATTTCATGGTGTTCTGATGTGCTGGACCAGCGCTCCATGTTTTTATTTTATTTTTTAGAACGTTTTATTAACATAATATAATCACAGAACTTCGCAGCTGCTGACAGGAAATGTTGTGGAGGCGGAGCATTCGGAAGCAAAGCTGAATTTCACGGAGAGCAAGAGGGAGAAGAGCCATATATGGCTCTGAGGGGGAGGAACCAGAAACGTGTCTCTGTTCAAAATTTTCCTCAGAGTGTTCCAGAAATTACATATTGCACCTTTAACTCCTCCCCCTTTCTACACATGGGACAATAAAATTAATCCTGCACCACAATAAACACTTTAATGTTTCTGTCTGCACCTGTTTAGAAATTTATTGTTGACATTTTAATAATCTCCATCCATCCATCCATTTTCTTCCGCTTATCCGGGGTCGGGTCGCGGGGGTAGCAGCCTAAGTAGGGAGGCCCAGACTTCCCTCTCCCCAGCCACTTGGAGCAGCTCCTCTGGGGGAATCCCAAGGCGTTCCCAGGCCAGCCGAGAAACATAGTCCCTCCAGCGTATCCTGGGTCTTCCTCTGGGTCTCCTCCCAGTGGGACATGCCCGGAACACCTCACCAGGGAGGCGTCCAGGAGGCATCCTAACCAGATGCCCGAGCCACCTCAACTGGCTCCTCTCGATGTGGAGAAGCAGCGGCTCTACTCCGAGTCCCTCCCGGATGACTGAGCTTCTCACCCTATCTCTAAGGGAGAGTCCAGCCACCCTGCGGAGAAAACTCATTTCAGCCGCTTGTATCCGAGATCTTGTTCTTTCGGTCATAACCCAAAGCTCATGACCATAGATGAGGGTGGGAACGTAGATCGATCGGTAAATTGAGAGCTTTGCCTTTTGACTCAGCTCTCTCTTCACCACGACAGACCGGTACAGCGCCCGCTTCACTGCGGACGCTGCACCTATCCGCCTATCGATCTCACGCTCCAGTTTTCCCTCATTCGTGAACAAGATCCCGAGATACTTAAACTCCTCCACTTGGGGCAGGACCTCCTCCCCGACCCGGAGAGGGCACGCTACCCTTTTCCGGCTCAAGACCATGGCCTCGGATTTGGAGGAACTGATCCTCATCCCGGCCGCATCGCATTCAGCTGCAAACCGCTCCAGTGAAAGCTGTAGATCACGAGCTGATGAAGCCAATAGGACCACATCATCTGCAAAAAACAGAGAAGCGATTCTAAGGCCACCAAAACGGATCCTCTCAACACCTTGGCTGCGCCTAGAAATTCTGTCCATAAAAGTTATAAACAGAATCGGTGACAAAGGGCAACCTTGGCGGAGTCCAACTCTCACCGGAAACGAGCCTGACTTACTGCCGGCAATGCGGACCAAGCTCTGACACCGGTCGTACAGGGACCTAACAGCCCATATCAATGGGCCTGGTACCCCATACTCCCGGAGTACCCGCCACAGAACCCCCCGAGGGACGCGGTCGAATGCCTTTTCCAAGTCTACAAAGCACATGTAAACTGGTTGGGCAAACTCCCACGCACCCTCCAGGACCCTGTTGAGGGTGTAGAGCTGGTCTAGTGTTCCACGACCAGGACGAAAACCACACTGCTCCTCCTGAATCCGAGGTTCGACTATCCGACGGACCCTCCTCTCCAGAACCCCTGAATAGACCTTACCAGGGAGGCTTAAGAGTGTGATCCCTCTATAGTTGGAACACACCCTACGGTCCCCCTTTTTGAATAGGGGAACCACCACCCCAGTCTGCCAATCCAAGGGAACTGCCCCCGATGTCCACGCGATATTGCAGAGTCGCGTAAGCCAACACAACCCCACAACATCCAGAGCCCTAAGGAACTCAGGACGAATCTCATCCACCCCCGGAGCCTTGCCACCGCGGAGCTTTTTAACCACCTCGGCGACCTCCGCACCAGAGATTGGAGAGCCCGATCCAAAGTCCCCAGGCTCCGCTTCCTCAGTGGAAGACGTGCCAGTAGGATTGAGGAGGTCTTCGAAGTATTCCGCCCACCGACTCACAACATCCCGAGTTGAGGTCAACAGCACGCCATCCCCACCATAAATGGTGTTGGTCGCGTACCGCTTTCCCCCCCTGAGACGCCGGATGGTGGACCAGAATCGCCTCGAAGCCGTACGGAAGTCATTCTCCATGGCCTCTCCGAACTCCTCCCACGCCCGAGTTTTTGCCTCAGCAACCACCCGAGCCGCATGCCGCTTGGACTGCCGGTACCTATCTGCTGCTTCCGGGGTCCCACAGGCCAAAAAGGCCCAATAGGACTCCTTCTTCAGCTTGACAGCATCCCTCACCGCCGGTGTCCACCACCGGGTTCGAGGGTTGCCACCACGACAGGCACCAACAACCTTGCGGCCACAACTCCGATAAGCTGCCTCGACAATAGAGGCGCGAAACATGGCCCACTCGGGCTCAATGTCCCCCGCCTCCCTCGGAACGTGTTCAAAGCTCTCCCGGAGGTGGGAGTTAAAGCTCCGTCTTACGGGAGACTCTGCCAGACGTTCCCAACAGACCCTCACAATACGTTTGGGTCTGCCAGGTCTGACCGGCATCCTCCCCCACCATCGGAGCCAACTCACCACCAGGTAGTGGTCAGTTGACAGCTCCGCCCCTCTCTTCACCCGAGTGTCCAGGACATGCGGCCGCAGATCAGATGAGACGACAACAAAGTCGATCATTGAACTACGACCTAGGGTGTCCTGGTGCCAAGAGCACATATGGACACCCTTATGCCTGAACATGGTGTTCGTTATGGACAATCCATGACGAGCACAGAAGTCCAACAACAGAACACCACTCGGGTTCAGATCAGGGGGGCCGTTCCTCCCAACCACACCCCTCCAGGTCTCACTGTCATTGCCCACGTGAGCGTTGAAGTCCCCCAGCAGAACAAGGGAGTCCCCAGGAGGCGCACCCTCCAATACCCCCTCCAAGGACTCCAAAAAGGGTGGGTAATCTGCGCTGCCGTTCGGCGCATAGGCACAAACAACAGTCAGAGCCCGTCCCCCCACACGTAGGCGAAGGGAGGCTACCCTCTCGTTCACCGGGGTGAACCCCAACGTACAGGCACCAAGATGGGGGGCAACAAGTATGCCCACTCCTGCTCGGCGCCTCTCACCAGGGGCAACTCCAGAGTGGAAGAGTGTCCAACCCCTCTCAAGGAAACTGGTTCCAGAGCCAGAGCCATGCGTTGAGGTGAGTCCGACTATTTCTAGCCGGAACCTCTCAACCTCACACACTAGCTCAGGCTCCTTCCCCACCAGAGAGGTGACATTCCATGTCCCAATGGCCAGCTTCTGTAGCCGAGGATCAGACCGCCAGGGTCCCCGCCCTCGGCCACCACCCATTCCACAATGCACCCGACCCCTTTGGCCCCTCCCACAGGTGGTGAGCCTATGGGAAGGGGGACCCACGTCTCCTCTTCGGGCTGTGCCCGGCCGAGCTCCATGGGTGAAAGCCCGGCCACCAGGCGCTCGCCAACGTGCCCCTCCTCCGGGCCTGGCTCCAGAGTGGGGCCCCGGTGACCCGCGTCCGGGCGAGGGAACATTGTTTCCATTTATATTACTCATCATAAGGGGTCTTATTTTAATAATCTGTTATTTTTTATCTTGTGATTCTTGTGTATGTTTCTTTGTACTGAAACTCTGGCACAATAATTTCCTGCGGGATCAATAAAGTTCTATCTTATCTCATCTTAATAAAATATCTTTATTGGGTTCTATGATACCTGTCCAGGGTGTACCCCGCCCCTCTCATAGTAATTGCTGGACATGGGCACCAGTGACCGCCCCGTGACCCAAAATGGAAGAAGCGGGTAAAAGATAATGGATGGATGGATGATCCAATGATCCAAATCTAAACCCAATTGTACAAAACAGATTTTCTCACCACTTGGTTAACTGATCATCATCATCATCAGTGTGATCACCTCTAAAAGAGCAGGACTTCTGGAAGTTTGATGTTCTGAAGCATGAAGGTTTATATTAACACAACGCTAAGATAGAAAGCGATCAGCAATGATCGTGAAGAAATAATTACTGCTACCCATCAATCTGGAAAGGGTTAAAGGTCATTTCTAAACTATTTGGAGTCGACCATTCTACATGTGAGACCGTTGCCAATATATCCAGCAAATTCACCCCAAGGTCAGACAGTGCAATGTTCAGGGAAATTTAAAAAACAAGAACTCCTCTGACATTACAGACTTGAGTTAGCAGGTTAAAGATTAAAGTCACAACTGTACAGCTAGAAGAAAAGAAATCACCACCTCTCCAAGAAAAACATGTACTGTAAACAGTTGTGTCTTTTTCAGTTTTTGTTCGTTTTAATTTAGAATATACCAGAATCTACTTTACTATAAGTCCTGACAAGCAGGAATGAGATTATAAATTTCCTCAATGAGAGCTTTTGGGTTATTAAATGTATTTATGCACTAAAACCTAAATAATACATTGAAGAGTTGTAGAAAAATAATTTCAGTGACAACAAAATTCATTTTTTTACGACAATAGAAATTGAAATGTATGCAGTATGAAGCATGTGAGGATAAAACGCACAACTCAAAAACTAAAGTTAAAACCAAGTTTGATTGTTTTTTTTAAATGATGTTGGCAGACTTTAAAGAAAAAAAAAAACATCTATTTGATAAATTTGTTGCCAATGTGTGTGGATGTGTGTTCAGGTTGCCAGTACCCCTTCATAACTCTTACTGCATTATGGTATTAAAACCAGCATCCTTTCTGCTTACAAGTGAGAAAAGAGACAGCTTAAAAAGAAATGGCCCTCCTACGCTGCTGTTAATACACAGAGTCAGCAAAAAATTTTAAGAGGTAGACTTTCTGTCTGTTAATGGAAACTGATCAGGTCAGAGGACCAGACTTATCTTTTTTGGATTTTTCTACCTGGATTATTGAGCATGCATCAGGGGATCTTTACTTTGGTTTTACCAACTCGGCTGCATTTGACTAGCCATGAAAAAAAAAAAACAAGAGTGCTGCATATGGTGCATTAAAGGCATACGGCCGAACGGATGGAGACTATACCATAATATGTCCGCCTTATGACAATCGTATAAAAAATAGTTGCTTACAGGGATCGAACATCAACGCTTATAATTAAATTGTAAAAATGCAAAGAATCCCATCATATGACGAAACAAGAAGCTGAGAGTTACCCAACTCCAAATCAGATCATGTTTGTCTTTTTTAAGTCTAAATATATCTATGACATAAAATTCAGCTCAAGTCATTATGACGATGTCTATTACTACTCCAAAGCTAATTAAATATAAAAAATGTATTGTAATTTATTAACAAAAGCAACATTTTATTATCTCAAATTACAAATACACTGACATGGCCCAGTCCATTTTTGTTAACTGTCCAGGATGAGTGATTCAGATGAACCAGTAAAGATAATAAAATCACAGTTAAATATAAAAATTATCAGTGAAAATAATTTTTAAAAAAACAATTAAACACCTGAGCAAAACTCACTCCAAATGGACGTTGTGATAAATCAATAATTTCTGTTTGTAAATTAATTTTTTGATCTTATTAATTTAAGAACACAGTAAACAAAGAGCCTGATACTAAAATGATGACGAGCAAAAGTAAGAATGCAACACATGTAGGTTAACTGCAAGCTCTGATGAACCATAAAATATATTCTTTTTTTTATATATATAGATTTTTAGAAATGTTATAAGAGCAACATTTAAAGCTTGGATTTGACTCGTGAGCTCTTTCTACAAATGACAGGACTGCAGAGTTAATTTTCACTTGTTCTATTTAAGTTTTCTGTGTGTGCATGTTTCTGGTGTACTCACAGCTGGCACTGGTCTCCTTTGATGCCCTTGGTGGTGCAGAAGCACTTCCCCGTCAACACCTGGCATACGTTTGCGTGACCGTTGCACTTACAGGCTGAACCGGGTGACAAGAACAAATGGAGAATAAAATGAGCGTTAAAAAGGAGAACGCAAGTAAATAAATACACCATTCATACCAATTACACAATACCACTGATATGTGATCAGTAATTCCTAACGATTATTGGAGTTAAAGACGATCTGGGGGGACCAAAAATCCTACAATGCCCACAGTCTGAAATGTGTTTGTTTGAAGCGCTTGGCCGTTTCACACTGGTTGTAGTGTTTGTTCAAAGCTAAGCCGCAGATTCTTTCTGTTGCACCGAACACAAAGCAAGAAAATTGATATTGATCTGAGCAAGGTGGTAAACAACTGCATGTTGCAAAAGATTGGGTTGAACTTCAAAGATCAGACAGATGAGGGAGAACCTCCTTCTGCAAACTCCCTAGAGGAGGCTACACCACCCGCCAGGTAAAAAAGTGTGGGAGTAAAATGTAGAAATGGTGGGTGACAAATGAGTGAACAGGTTGTTGAAGCGATGCTACTTCGACGGGCTTTTAGGTTTGTGTTTGCAAGAAGATAAGAGACCTTTTCCTTTAGGGTCAGTGAGTTTTAAAACATGGAAAACGTACATTATTGATGGGTCAGTGGGCCTTCCACACCCACCCTCCTCTGCAGAGTCCAGCATGGTACGTACGAATATTTAGGGATGCTTTAAAACCAAGTGCTTTAGTTCATACTACTAGAAAAATGGGGTTTGAATCATTAAAACACAATACCATATTCTCACTAGTCATACGACTTACAACAGATGATCCTTTTGACCCCAGACTTCAAAGAAATACACAGAATATTACAAACTTTTACCTGTTTAGTTTCATATTTAAAAAAAGTATTAGACAAAAATGATATATTTTTCATTAATAAATGATAAATGAAAAGATATAAAACTCCCATGCCTGTGTTTGGGATTGTGCAACTCCCACTTCTGACAATTCAAACAAAAAAAAAAAAACTACAAGAAATTAATGTTTTTTCACGACTCATGTTAAAGACTGAAGTGAAAATGTAAACAGTTGTCTTTATTAGGGCTGAACTTTAATTGAGCATTTTCTGGACAATGTGAAGCTTTTTTTATTTACAAAGATACTTCCAGACATCAGATACTAATAGAGTCGTTTCCTGTTTAATTTAATGACACTTGTGTGCTTGGGCTGAAACCATCACAATAAATTCAGCAGACATGAACTCTTCTACTTTAAAAGACGTAATTTTATTTATTCTATAATTGGCAACCGCTCAAATTCTTTATTTTTCTTTTTTATGTTGTAGGAGATTGACATAAGAAATCTAGGCCTATAAAAGCCTCAGTTTAATGTTTTATATAAAGAAACTAAAACTACTGGTAAAATGGTAAAAAATCTTGAGGCGGATGTGTTCAATTTTGTATTTGTTGTCCTAAAAAAACAATTCTTCCCCTCTGCCTTTTTATGTTTAGTTAATTGTAGGTGATGCACTTAAATTACTTCTTTTTATTCAGCCATGATGATCTTTATGGACAAGCATTTTGTGTTTACGCATTTGGCATTTTCTCCACAAACTACACTAACTTCAAACAAATCTAAAACTAATACCCTATCGTTCTCGATATGCAGCTGAACCAGACACATGTGATGCTTTTGGTTGTTTTGTTTCCATCAATTTATGTAAATAACACCTACACCAGACGACAGAGTCAAAATGTCAAATGGAGTTCAAACCAGTGCACTCTACTGCCCTCTGCTGGTTAAACTGCAGCATGATAAGAGTAATGTCATGATGACACAATACACAGGTTGGCATATAAGAAATAATTACTTCCTGGAAATGGTTAATCACAATTTAAAACACTAGAAGAAGACAAACAAAAGGAGTTAAATGTGGGAACATTATTGAAACTATTACGCTGATGGAAACAAACGGATGATGAGGAATGTGATGGAGGTCAGGTCCAGTGTTTACAGAATGGTTCATCGTTAAAGCAATGCGTTGCTCACCCTGGCATTTGCCGCCATTGGTTGGGTCTCCATGGTAACCGGGCATGCAGGTCTCGCAGTGTGGACCGGTGGTAAGGTTACGGCACTGCTCACACACACTGCCGTTCACACACGTGCTGTGGCCGTTACACTGGCAAGCTGAAAATAAATAAATAAATAAATAAAAGACGCTTAAAATAAGCTTTGCATTACACCAAACTAAATGTCATGCAGCTTTCAGAGAATCATTTTAATGCTACAGTTATTGTTCCTAGAGAAAAAAAATTCCCCATTAGAGCTGTCAGGCGCTTGTGTCTGCCATTTCATATTAATTATTGTTTAATCAGTTCTGCTTTTTAGAAGTTTTTTTTTTTAATGGCTACAATTTTTAATTAGCTTGAATTAAATCTCCAACTGGGAAAACATGGCTCGCACGTGTCATTTCTCATCCAAATTAGTTGAAGTGTAGTTTTAAAATTAAACCCAAACATGTTACATTAACGTGATGGAAAACATTATCCCTATGCACCTGGAGAATGTTTGAAAATATAGATTTACAAGGTTTATAAAATAATAATCTGTAACGAATGATCCCAGAGGACCTTTCAGATGGGAAACCTATGGCTCGTGGGCCAGAAGTCGTCCTGGGGCAAGCTCAATGTCCTCGTTCGAAAAAGACTTAAAATAAATTCACAAAATCAAAATATTGAGCAAAATTTAAGCAGCCTGGAAAAAAAAGTTTGGAATTAAACTCCATGGACGTCTTAAATTTAAAGATTCTGGAAAAGAATATGCAAAGGATGCTGCAAAATCCACATAATAAAAGAAAGAAAACTGAAAATTCTTCCAAAAATAGCTGCATGAGTACATTTTGTATTTTAATGTGTGGCTCTTTGATTACTTTACTGAAGTCCTTATAAAAATCATTATTGCTCATTCAAGCCTCAGATCATCAAATTGCACCACATACAGTGTGTATATATTATCCCATAACCATGTGGTTGCATGAACTGGGACTTAATGAATGGGTGCGGTTGCATGAAATCATCTGGGGAGGGATTCGTTGCATTACTGAGCTGAAACAGGAATCCCAGATATGAACATCTTTTTAAGTTAAATAAAAAAACTGAGATCAATACCCAATAAGAACCTGTCACACAGACGTACACGCGACACATTATCTGTAATTTCAGGAGGACTGTCAGGATGTAATTTACTCACCAGGGCAGTGAATGAAGGCCCACTCGAAGCCCTTGTCTTTTGGGCAGCTGCCTGGCTCCAGGCTCATGTCATGGGGCAGCTGGCCCTGCTTCGACAGCCTTTTCATGGGTCCCCGGTAGGAACCCTCTATGCACAGACCCTTTCCCGTGCTGCTCGGATCTCCACACCAGCCGCACTCTGGCTGCTCAAAGCACTGAGAGCACGTCCGCAGTCCTGAACAGTTTTGTGCTAAAAGAGAAGGAAAAGCTGTCAAATAAACTGCATTTTCATTGTTACAATTATTTTTACCCCCCCCTAAAATAATGACTTTCACACTGACACCTGCACAAATTAAGAAACAAGAACAGCAATTGTTCACTCATTTTTCAAACAAAGTCCTGTATTTAGGATTTTCTTAATCCTTATAGAAGCTGTAGATTAAGGAGGCTTAATGTGCTTTACCCTAAAACACAAATTGCTTATCAAGTTTGGCATCAACATAGCAGATGTGAAAACAGATAGGTGGATTATGAAGAAGTGTCTGGCATTTATTGATTAGTGGATTTAGGAGAGGTTCACAGACTGTGAGATTAAGAAAAAGTTGAGCAAAAGTACCAGAGGAGGATTAAAGATAACGTGTGCTTTGGCACTCCAGCCGAACTTCAAGAACCACAGCAGAAATGTTGTTTTGTCAGCTGAGGAGCTTTACGGCCATTAAATCGCTCGACAAGTTTCGGAGCGACAGACGAATGCCACCACTATTTTTTATTTTATTTTAAGAAGACAAACACTGAGTGCTTTTACCTCAGTTTATGTCAAACAAATCTACAGCTATTCTACTAATGGATGTGAAACCATGACAACACAAGAGCAATCACCACAAAGTGAGGCCATTTGAGTTTGTTTCGAAGACAAGCCTTAAGTGGAGGATTTCTGTTCTTCTGAAAATAGAAGCAGCTGGATGAGGACGTCTTGCTTTGCTACAACATGAAAGCATGCTGAAATACGAAGCGCACGTCGTTCATCAAGCCTTTCGATAACTAAACTGCAGAATGAAGGTGTTAAAAAAATCCTATGGTGATCAAGAGCATCTCTAAAGAAAAACAATGAATCCTGGCACAAATAAAACCTGTTTTTCCAACAAGACTGACAAGTCGGAAAGAACTGGCAGAAAAGTAAAGGTGCAATAATTTCAATATCAGATATAAGTTAGACTAAAATAGGTTCTGAACTCTAAAATAAATTAACTTCATACGATTAGCTTAGTTAGCTATAAAGTTCAATGTAAACTGTGTCAAAGTTCATGCTCAATAAGCCAGGAAATATCCAACAAAGTTCAGTCGGGTCATCTGGACGGTTTCTTTTTGACGACGACGACGACGAAGACGACGACTCAACAACAACAAAATAATAGAAAAAGTCTAGATGATCTGAGCTTTGCTGGAATGTAAACTGTGGTTGCATTAAGATAATCGGTTTCCTAATGTTTCACAAACTCTAAACAAAACAGCTTTATCTTGCTATTGTACTTGTTGTATAACACAATCATTGTTCCACATTTAATTTATTGTATTTATGTTTGGGGAAAAGTATGAAAAACTATTACAAAACCTATTTTTCTTTTACAGAAAAGAGCCGTAAGGATTATTGCAAGAAAACACTACTGTCATCCATCTAGTATATTATTTTTTCAGTTGAAATTACTGAAGTTCCATGATTTAGTAGATTACCATATTTTAATGGTGATGTATAAAGCTCATAACAACGCACTACCTTTAAATATTCAGACATATTTTGTTAAAAGATCAAGCTGTTACAATCTAAAGGGAACTGATGTATTTGTAAAGACACAATATACGTAGTTTGAAGGGACGGTCTACCTCAGTCCAGGGAGTTGGATTGTGGAATGACTTGGAGTGTGATGTGAAAAAGGCAATGTCAATGTTTGTGTTTAAGAACATGATCAAAAATGAATTGAATTGTTGAAGAAATATGTATGAAGTAGTTTAATGTGTAATATGTTGAAATTTGAAAATTGAGATGAGTTATTCATGTTTTATTACTTATAGATAATTAAGTTTGAATTGATTGTTTTGAAAAGGGGCAGATATAATAAGATATTTTCTTCTTTCTGCTGCCTTTCATTTTATATTTTCTTTTTATAAGATATACATGTGTTTGTTATGTATTTATTTTTATAAAATGAATAAATTAAATAAAATAAAATAAAAAATAAATATAATGCACAAGCTGCAGATGTTTAAAAGAGGAAGATGATGGATATGTTCATTAACAATAAAACACGAGTCACTTGTTGCCATGTTTAATTTAATAACTAAAATCCAGTTTTGTTAGTATTGTAGTTAAATCCAAATGATCAATCAAAAGGTTTTAATAGATCCTATAATCTTTCATTTACAGTATATAGATTGCACTTGCTTCATGCAATCCTTATGCCGATATAAAATATTGTTCTGCATTTAAACAGAATGACTGGAAAACATTTAATCATAAAAATCATTGAATCTTTTGTCAGTTTCGCTGGAAAACTGAATTCAGGGGAGAAAAATATTTTGAGTTAAAGTAGTCACATCAGTTTTTCATGTTTGAATGTTTTTCTGAACGCAGCTTCTGACCCATCAAAATGAAGCAAAAATCATCCGGTTTCTGAGAGAAGGTCAATACAAGGAAAGTGAAAAGATATTGGGGTGGATCAGCTAGTGAGTCCTGAATGGAAAGATTGCCTCTGAAGTATCTGGCATCATCTTCTAACCAATGATAAGTCAGAGTCAGAGTCAGAGAGAATTTATTGTCATTTGCACCGCATGTAGTACATGTGTTGAAAACGAGATTATGTACACAGGGTCCCAGTTACATCCAACAACAAATGCAAGAGAAATACAATAATAACATCTAGGATTAACTAAGAGAGACATCACATCAGCTAGTAATACACTAAGCCCTAATGTAGTAGAAAAACATCATTATAAACAGCAGCACGAACATGAGCAGATGGTCACAGATGAACGCAGCAACAAGAAACAGATCAGTACAGTATCAGTATGATGTGACATTTTGCAGTGTTTATTCTTATTATTTATTTATTCATGAGTCTGACAGCCTCAGGGTAGAAGCTGTTTCTCAGTCTAGTGGTTCTACATTTGATGCTCCTCAACCTCCGTCCCGAGGGGAGTGGTGCAAAGAGTGAGTGTGCTGGGTGAGTGAGGTCTTTCATGATGCAGGTGGCTCTTTTTCTGCATCTGGAGGTGTAAATGTCTGTGATGGTGGGGAGACTGACTCCCACAGACTTCTGTGCAGCCTTCACCACTCTCTGCAGAGCTTTTCTCTCTGCAACTGTGCAGCCTCCATGCCACACGTTGATGCTGGAGCACAGGACGCTCTCCACTGCACACCTGTA